>KN883398.1:78070-88938 GCA_000934455.1 Apostichopus parvimensis | reverse complement strand
GTCGATAGAACAAAAACGCATTTATTTTAATTTTAGACGGTGCTTAAGAGGAACAAAACAATGCTATCATATATTGTATAGAGCTGTTAGTTTATGACCACGTTTTCCCAAAGGAACTTCTATTGTAATCATACTTGTTATTTTACACAAAAAGAGCGTATCCCAGGAAGAAAGTGGTTCAATCGACTGCTCGTTGATTGTTTTATTGAAATAAAAATACTTCTAACCATCAACAATTTTAATTACTGCAGACTTAAATAATATATTTTGTTAAAATACCACCAAATTAGAAGAGTTCAATAAGAAAGATGAATGAGTGTAGTCACAGTTGTCTTCGAGACTGTGCTATTAACTTTTAAATTAAGGTTATTAAACAAGTCAAAGGACGCAAGTGTTCCGAGTCAGTCAAACCTAACTAGACTAGTCTAGGTAGCCGACACTAGCCTACAGTGTCATTACGGGAACGAATGTGTACGGTCGTGAGCCCGAGTTAGACTACTATGAAAACAATAACAATTGTCAAATCATGATTTTGTTTGTTCCTTTCAGTGCGCATCTAATGGGATTTGAAGATACCTAATGATTCATTCTAATGTCAACAATTGTGTAAGAACCTCATGTACAGTGGCGTGACCGGAAAATCGATCAAAAAGCCCCATGGTTACGTCGCTACAAAAACGTGCCACTTTTCAGTGTTGTACGTCCGCCACAAGTAGCTACGATGTATATTGTATGAATTTAACAACGGTATACTAGGTGACATTGGGTTTGATAGTGTATTAGTACACGTACTATTTATGTACACCCGCGACCAGAGCAATCGCCGTAACGTTGACCATAAACTACGCCTAAAATGCTAATTTTGACACATCGAAATGGGGATCTGGTCGCCAGACAATAAAGAAACAAACAACGTGAGCAAGTAAGGTAACGTAGGTTATATGATAATGTATTGTTATAAGACTTAAAATAGTCCCCACGTTAACGTATCTGTTCATTTTAGCAAACACAGTGTTTGTTCAAGCAAATGAAATTAACTTTCACAACAGTAGCGTGCACAAGATTTCAAAGGTGGTGGGGAAAGGAATTCAAATTTCCCCTGAAAAGATTAGGGGTAAAATGACGCATGTTATAAACTTATGAAATTACCGTTGGGTCATTGGAGCCGACGGTTATGTAGCAATCCCGCTTCCCACGTCCTTCATCAAACGATACAGTAAACGTTTAATTATGGGTGATACATCGTTTAACATTTAAATACATTTAAGTAACTCTTAGTGCCTATAAATAGTATTAAACTCAATAATTACCCCTATAACTTGAATTCAGAAAAAGGATAGTAAAAGATCATCTCCTCAATGTAATAAGTCAATAGAACATATACGGGTGTCTAACATTTTATAGCAGAGTAATGTTTTTTGTCATAGTGAAGGCTTTCTTCATTTCATATATATATATATCAACGCATAGCCCCATAAATAACGGAAAGATACTTCATACAGTTAGCTTACGGACAACTTAAGGGGCAATTATTTGCCTATGCGCAGTGGTGGCGCCAGAAATTACAATAAAGCGATAAGCGGGCAAGCGGGGACAAGTATAGTGCCGTGAGAAAAGACATTGGAATTACCAAAACGCACCTGTATCAACTTTACAACACGGGACAATTAAAAGCACTAGGAAACACGTCAACTCCTCTTCTCCCACTCAACGTCGTTCTGATTTTTAATTTATGAGAAATAAAATGACTCTATGAAATATCAAAATTATGTTAGTACTATGGTGTAATATTATATAAAGTATAATAAAGTATCCCAAGAGGAAACTTGTTGAGAATGTAAATACCAAAGAGGCAACGTGTTTTATAATTACGTATGTACATAGTTATTGAATGAGATTACAAGGCCCCCATAAGTTGATAATGTCCATAACTTACTCAGACATATGTATTATATTTCTATACTCCCTGTAGATATTCTCACATAATAAAATATGACCTCGTCACTCATATATTTATTAAGGAAGTATAACTCGTTCATAATATCTAGTTTCGTTTAGCGAGACACGCTTACATATGCATTTCAAAAAAGAAACCACACTCGTTGGATTAAAACGTAAGTAACGTATTCCTCCCCCCCTCTCCTATTCTTTCACTGCACATTATAGTTTGTTACTTCTCTGGTACAAATATGTACATTGTAAGCAGTGGTATTTGGTAACAGCGATGTGTTAACAACACCAAACCGTAAACTGTTCGATACATAAAAATCAACATATCAATCAAGCTGGAAATGCAATGCTTTGCTAACAAAAGTGCCCCGGATATTTCAGAACTATCAGACATATCAGCCGTTTTTTTGGTTTCAGTGTTTAAAAGGAGAAAATAAAACTTTACCGCTGATGGCTTTCACTTTAGCCACAGGAAAACAATGTACAGAGGCATTAGGAAACAATATGATAAACGTGTACAAGATCTGTTAAAAAAGACATTGACAACCTCTATGAAACTCGAGAACTGCATACTACCCGGTCACGGTTCGACTCTGCAGCTTTGGCGGCGAGCAACAATTCTAACTTGCCCATAACCTGTATCCAAATTAGAAATATGTGAACAAAACGTACGATGACATAGAGCCTAAGAATGCGTACATATCTGTACCTACCAACCAGTCATATAATATAAATAACAAAACAGTTCAGCGACATAATCAAACAAATATTAAGTACTGATTTAGTTTCGACAAACCACTTGTAGATTACAAGTTTATCACTCCACCAGATCTATTTGCTCGTTTGCTTTCGTTTTACGGAGTCGTTTCATTTCTCAACTGTCAGATCAAAGTGAACGTTGTTCACGAGGTGATGAAGGTCTGTACTGATTCGTATCTTGAACTCGTCTAATGTTAACATCTCCCTTTGTATTTACTTTCGTTTTCTGGGTTTGTTTATCGAAGTTGCAATTAGTAATAATGGTGATAATGGCGACGACGATGACGATGACGATGATGAACCTTCCGATTGCTAGGCTACATTACTTCAAATGCCACCGCGGTTATCTACGCAGAAATACACCGGTACATAATTGATTACTGAAAAAACTTTGATAAATACTTAACAAACTTTGATTTCACCATGCTCATTAACCTGTCTGTATTCTGTGTGTGTTTTTGTCCCTTCTGTTACTGTGACTTGTCATTTAGCCTTTGAAGAAGATCCTGCTAGGATCGAAACGTCAGGCCAACTTACTTTTACACATTATTATTACTTCACCATACTTTACTTCCCGCCAGACGGGTGTGGTTGATTGTGGGAGTGCGTAAGGGCTACAGGCGTTGTCATTTTTTTACAACATATATCGTTTGTAGTTTTTACCAGCCTGTCGTTGGTTTGTAATTGTTGTTGCTGCTTCGTGACCTAGCCGCCTTGCGGTATCATGGCGTCGCGCCGTGATTTCAGAATTGTTGTGTGCTTTTTACGTGCAAAGAGAACGGACACGGACCAAAGGTCAACACAACTAAAACAAAAACAATCCCAGTCTGTATAACAACCACCAAAACCCCAACTGAAACCCACAAACAGAAATCTCTCACTAACCCACATATGTATATAACGTAGCGTTTAACGTGACGTGAAAAGGACACGGACCCAAAGACCAACAGAACCAAAACAATAAATCACTACAAACCAGCCCCAAAAAGCCAACTCCAAACCACAAACAGAAAAATCCCCACCAACCCATATTATTTAACGACCACGCAACCCCCCCCCCCACACCTAACAACTAACTCACTCCAAATTTCATCCGGGAACGCCGTCCCGATAGTAGACGACAGGCTTGCGCCAGCGTCTATGAAAGGCAGTGTCGGGAAGCCGTGCATGATCCGCCTCCATGAGCAACCCTCCAGACGTCCCCATCGAAAAATAGGCGGCATCTGCTGTTCCAGATGTTTCTCCTGATGGTAGCGGCAAACAACAACAGCAGATCCCTAACCCAGGTTGGGCACACAAAAACCATACAAAACAAAATTACTACTAATGGCCCACTTTGTGCAACCAATAACACCAATAACGAAGGCGTGAAACCATTCTCACACCAACCGGACAAAGGGACACTCCAGCAAAAGGTGTTGCATAGTCTCGATGGCTTTACAGCCCACACGGGGACAAATCCCATCACCTAATCGCCACCTGAATAGGCGAAAATGGTTAGAGATGAGGATCCCATGTGCAATCCTCCACGCCAAGTCCCGGAGACGGCTATCTAGTGACTTACAGCACAGACCGCCACACATCTGGAGGGATGGCGGTTTGGCAAGCCGACGGGCACACAAGTGGTTAGTATCTTAAAGGGTAAGGGTGTTGTTGTGCTTGGAGAGGTTGATGCTTTGTAAGCTCTCCAGGGTCGTAATACGTACGATCTACGTTGATCGGTGGTGTGGCCCGGCAGAAGGGTGTCACGTTGCTGAGTAATGTCGAGGGTTGACAGTAACTCTATACGAGCAATCCGTATGGGTAACTCTCATCCACATAGGATTAGAGGTGCAACATGAATTCGTCGCCACTGTTTTACGTCAGTTTGGGGCTGTCAAGGCTGCCAAAATGTGCTCCTATGCACAGGTCCCTGGGGTTATAAATGGGCACCGACAGTTACTGATCCACCTAAAACAGGACATTCCGGTCAGCCTTGTACCTGCTCAGGTCTGGGGAGACCGGACATGAGGCGAATTATGTCGCTAAGCCGAAGCGTGGGGGTCAAACAAAGGCGTCGAGTTCCGATACACCTACTGCTTTGATCATGAGGCTGGCAAAGGGTCTCTACCAACTTCCCCCACAACCTTGTCCAGTCCGTCCCAAGTCCGGCTACGGTGCGTACCACCAGATCCATATCTCTCTGACAGCGACTCAGGAGACTCGATGATCATCGAGCCGAAACGCGCAACGGGGACGAGCTGCTACAACGAGATGGGGAACCAAGGTCTGCCCTCAAGTGACGACTCAGACAATGATTTGTCGTCTAGGGCGCGCTTAAAGCTCATGTAATCGTCGTCGGCGTAATTTTTCCCCTCTGCCCTCTCATGGCCCATACACTTTTATTTGCAACTTGCGTGAATTGCATGAGGGATCATCCCATCGCAGTCGCATTTCCAGTGTTGCAAGTCAATTGAGGTCGACTGCGTTTGCTTACGTTAAACACACATATTGGGAGAAGTTGTCCCTCTATGGACTTAGGAGTGGGGTCGTGAGATGCATGCTTCGTTCGGTTTGTTTTCATCCTGTGGTACTGTCATCCTTCTGTCACCTCGTCAGGTGGTTTGTACAACTAGGGTGGAGACAGACTATGAGGGCCCATTCTTTTCAAGTATTCACAGGGTAATATTTGCCTTTGCTATGTGTAAGCTCCCAATCAATCTTCTATTAGACGAGATTTTTGTTGACACACTGCCTTCCTTTGTTCCTGGTAGTGCACAATGTTTCATGGTCGGAGACTTTTTCCCAGACTCGGGTTCTGACAGACTCGGAGCTTCTGTGTCTGCTGGTCCTGATGCTGGGATTGCAGAACTTGGCAGATTCAACTCGGCACACATTTTAGCCGATGTTTGGAGTCTTATGCACCAATGGAGTATGCCACCCGGAATAGATCGAGTGTATGCGACCGTTAGTTTAACATTTTTGGGTTGCGTGACACTGAGCTGTCTGCTCTCTGACTATGATATTGTTGTAGCACGTATTGTTTGGCTTCCATTTACCGGTCGGCCGGGGCCAATGGAAGCTTAACTGTCAGATACTTGTCGAGGCAGAGTTCCGCCACGGTTTTGAAACCAGGTACAAAAGATTACAAACCTTAAAGCCGGCCTTCGCTTCTACATCCCAATGGTATCCTCGTAATAAGCGCCCTATAACCTTGTTAATCGTATACAACAAGTTGCTAGCTTGGGTTTTGTGCAACCGACTTGCACTGGCCATGCCGCATCTTGTCATTGCAGGGTCATTGCATCAGTATAGCTTGTGGTTGATGCGCGACTTGACTGAATTGGTTATTGAGAGTGATCTATTATGTGTACTGGTCTCTCTTGATTAACAGAAAGCCTTTGAAAAAGTGGATCGAGATTTTCTAATGAATGTTTTGGAGTATTTTCAGTTGCTCCTACATTTGCGTACGTGGATTTCTGTTTTGTATGAAGACAGTTTAAGCTCTGTTATTGTTAATTGATTTTATGCGGAAGTATTTAGCGAATAGAGAGAGATGCGCCAGGGGTGCCCTCTGTCTCCATTACGTTATATTTTGTTAGTGAGTCTCTCTCTAGACTTTTAGAAAGGGACATGAGACTTGTTCAATTCGTTGTGCCAGGTAGGGCTAAAGTAAAATGCATCCAATATGCGTATGACGTCATGTGTAAGCTTTCGAGTCTGACCTCCTTCAGCGCCCTCACGGAGGATTTGTATATTTTGAGAGAGCTACTGAGGCAAAGTTCAATCCAAACAAGACAAAGAGCCTTCGCCTTGGTAGCTGGAGATACAAGGACCTACCGTTGAATACATCGTGGTCGGATCAGAACATCAACATTAATGGTATATGGTTCGGCTACGATGCACCTTCAGATGTCACCTGGAGCAAGAGGGCTAATGTATTTCAGAGCAAGCTTGGAACCTTTAGCACTCGCTGGCTCTCGTATGTCGGAAAAAGTCACTGTAAAAATCGCTTTGTTTCGCCCATTTTGTGGTACCCGGGCGCCATGTACACAATTCCGCGTCGCGTACTGGTGCGACTGGAGAGGGAGATGTTCTCATGTATTTGGTCCGTTGGTACAGAGTTTGTCAAAAGGGCGGTAGTGTACCAGCATATCGAGAATGGAGGGTTGGGGGTTCATTCATCTGGAAAGTAAATTGACTTTTTGGTTGTTTAAGCAATTGTTTGTAGCGGTAACAGACCCAGGGTTGACTTGTTTATTTTGTATACGCTTTTAGGGAGGGTCGAACTTGCGTCGATGGGCACCGGGCCTGTTTAGTGAGATAGCACCGCAGAGTAGTACCCCGAGCAGGGGGGTGCGTGTCATTTGTTGCGGGAATGGTTACAGGATTACACCGATTGTGTAACGGCAGACCGCTCATGGTCGGTAGAACATGTGTTTGTATTGTTTTGGGTAGACCCACTCGACATTTAAAACAAAAACACACAAAAGGACGACCATCACGCAGCTAAACAAAACACCCCTCCCCAGCACACCAGCGTCCAAAAGAGACAGCCCCAAATAAGCGGCAAAATCGTATACCACTACAGAAAAGTATCATCTTGTATTTTGTTTCCTCTTGGTCTTCGATGATTAACATGGCACCTAATGTAACCCAAAAGAATGCATTCAGAACTGATAAGAAAAGCAAAAAGAGCACTAAAAATATAAAAAAAAATCAATAAATAATTACACATACGAAAAATGAAAGCAGGAAGTACATCACAAATCACCATTTATCGTCTTTATTGATTTCGCTTTCACGTTACTTTCAAATTATCTCAAAAATCAACAAGACCATTATCTTGTACATTATTACAAATTAATTGCAACATTTAAAATTTAGAAATTTAAGAGCGGTTTATTAGTTTTAGTCGTTAGTCATTGTCTCATTAAAGACCACATAAATAACAAATGTTGACTGAATTTCTGAGCATTACATGGTGTAATCCGGTGTGTTGGTTTGAAGGGGGGGGGGTCCCAGTGGGTTGTACCTCTAAATGATGAGTGATTGAACGTAAAATGGAAGCATTGCTTTATTTGATAACTTATTGATAACATGTTGAAGAACTTAGGTTGCGTCGAACATATGTATCATACACCTTTGTACTATGGTTTAAGCCAAGACCAAAGAGGTGTGTTGGAAGGGGGGTGGGCGGGGCGGTTACCTCTATCTTCCACATAAATATACGTGGCTAAGCCAATGGTTGTCATGCAGTTGGTTATGCCTACTCCAAACATAAAACAGACGGAGAGTAAAAACACATAAACCGTGGGTTTTATACTTTGGAAGCCGTGATGTCGATCAATGTTAAACCATACTTTAATAGTGTTGTATTAAAAGATGAAAGTTGTAATAATAGTAATATTTTACTATGGAATATTAAGTTTTCAAATAGCAACGTTTAGACTTCATGGATTGGCTCGCAATCAATAATGTCAGTTAGTTCAAAATAGTTTTAACATCATGGTTAGTAATGTCATTTCCTAACTTTAGTGTAGGCTTTTTATCAAACAAAGATACTGCAGGGAAGGGAATAACTTCCTTTCAAGGTACTTCTTTGATGATACCATTCGTCAACGGTATCCAGTAGCACACAACATAGCTGGCTGTCCGTACCAAATTGATGTTTGGAGTTACATCATAAATATACCACTATTAACAACGTATTTAAAATAGTATATTTGTAGTATCTACAGTAAATAAAAAAAATTACAGTTCATTATCTACCGGATTTATGCTGCAAAGTATGTACCTTTCTCATTTGTTTTTGACATAAATAAAGTACTTCATTTTCATTGAAAGTCATCTCTATACGTAATTAGTAAAAGCGGAATGACAAAATATGCAATAATGGTCAATGTAATTTAGTAATTTACGTAAAAAAAAGTATGCAACTAGAATTTATACCTTACATTTCATAATATAATGATAATAGAGTATATATTAAATATTTCAAAAGTAGATTATGAAAGTACACTTCATTTTAATCATGTCTTTGAATTCAAAGCATGTCCTCGCCTAAGTAGGTTTTACCAAAAATAAGTACTTCGTTTTCAGTGAACATTATCTCTACACCACATCAGTGATCTGTGTTGAATACATAAAGTTAAAAGAATTACGTACGTGCAAATTTTAACATTAATTCCTTATATTAAGTAAAACATATTGGTTAGAAATTGTTCTTCATTCAGCAAACCAAAGAATTCTTCAGGAAATACGTGTGAGGACATATTTCCTAAAAGTATATTGCCCTAAAAGCAATGGGGCAATAATATGCATGTTCACATTTTTAATTAATTTACATAAATACATAATCAACTATTCTTTAATATATGATATGATTACAATGTTCAAATACTGATCATCCAGTTATGGTTGTTTAAAAAATTGGTATTAGTTCACAACTTACCGAATGAGGTGTAACGCAAAGTTAATCCATCAACTGAATGATTTCCAACACCGTTGCTTTGACAGGAGATATTTCCATGTTCATTAATAGCTTGGATAAATACTGTTACTATCGTGTCGAAGGTTTCATTTTTACCTGCTCCATGGATTATTGTAATATTTGATGTTCCATATACTATTTTATCCACTAGCAAAGTTAATTTAACCTCAGGTCGACTTCCATTAGCAAAACATGTAAGCGAAGTTCGGTGATCTTGTTCCAGATAAATGTGGTTTCCGCTGGCTGCGTACATCTTGCTTGACGCAATGTACACAAGTGGAGGAGCTAAGGAAGAATTTGGTAAAAATTCATGATAATAAATCCATGGATTGTTTCTAAAAGTAGCGTCATGTGTAATATCAATATGAAATGAAATTATACAAATCAGTAAGTTTGTTGAGAAACATTTGTCTCGTTAAACAGTAAACACGGTGGTACACCGATAAAAAATGTAATTTATCTATGCAGTTGAGATTTGGAAATGCTTCATTCTTTTCACAATTTCTTGCAACTGAAACAGCAGATTATCTAAAACTAAATGTTGTCTAATTTACTGTTTCTCAACATTTACCGATTTTAGGCACTATTGTAGTTTTCCCTCATTTCATGCTCATGTTTGTGAAAATCAATAATTTATAAAATTTTTTACCAGTACTAAGTCATATTTCTATTGAAATGGTAACATTCCCGACGCTTTGTGAATTTGACGGATTGATAAATGCGAATGTAAGCTTAATTTACATAAACATCGTAGCCAACTTACAACCAATACTTAACTATTTTAAATATAAATACAGGAGCAATACAAACCTTCAACATTGACGTCGTGGTTAACAATCGCCTTTGAAGCACTGACGCATGCATAGGTCCCACCATGCTTTATCGACGCTTGCTCAATTAAGACAGAGTTATTTGGAAGTAGCGTAATGTTATCTAATCCCGTCGCAACTAATAACCTATCATCAAGAAAGAGTAAATGATTGTCAAATTTCCACTCAACGTTTGCTCCTTTTTCGTCACAACCTTCTAAAAGCAGTGATTCAAATACAGTAACACTGTGTGAAATATAGACAGCTCGACAGCTCGAACGTTCTGCTATGTAACATCCAAGTAAGAATATAATACAGATAGCCTTCATTTCCTGTATCTTTCTAGTGTATTGATACCTCACGGTAAACACCTTACGAAACAGACTAAAAGGCAAAATCACGGATAAATTTGAAAGAGTAATATCAGTACATAACTTTAAGAGCATATTTTGTCTCTACACTTGTATTGGTATAGCAAACCCCGGTTTCCAAATGACTGTGTAGCATTTACGTGTTAAGACAAATAGTGAAATAAATATTGTAAGGATGCCTGTAATATACTGCATTACACACAATCGTTCCTAATATACTTTATATTACATAATGCTAACACATTCCGCCGGATTTATGGAACTGTATTATACATTTGAAGATATTATTAGTCTCGTTTCTATTCTAAATTGTTATGATATATTTTGTCTATATGGTGAAATGAAGTAATCATCGTCATTCCCTTAACTCTACCATATCATTGGTTAAATCGTTGCAGGGCTTATCTCCTTTTAAATTAAATTCCAGTTAAGAATATTTTAATCACATTTAATGAAATTAAAAGAAACTTAATAAACTACTCAAAGATTTTTTTTCCAATTTTCAGG
>KN883398.1:21667-37420 GCA_000934455.1 Apostichopus parvimensis | reverse complement strand
CCTGGAGCTTGTGCAGTTGTGCCCATCCGAACTCTCTGATTACTCGGACTACCTCCTACCTAGCAAGCGGATTCAATTATTCCTGCCTAGAGAAGGAACCAACATGCTGTACATGGAGTTTGAATCTGACATACAAGAAGGGTCATAATTCTCCAATATGGATATTGTAGTATTGTTCATAGACTGATGAAACATTGAACATGAGCTCATAACCATTGTATGTTAATCTAACAATTTTCAACTGTCAGATTTGATTAGCAGTGCCAAAACTATTTCCCAATTGTGGGGCGCTGTTTTTTTTCCATACCCATTGGCCATGCGGAGCATCACGCACATATTGACGACAATTCATACCAAGTCTTTGCTATGACCAGCCTGAGATTTAGGACGAGAAAATTGTGTAACTCTATTTCCCAAATTATTGAACAAAAAATATTAGTGAATCGCACTGATGAATGTTTTTTTTGTTTTCATCTTTTTTCTACCCCATTCCCAGTGGGGTGGGGCCAGTGGGGGGCAAGCCGATTTCATGGGGGGCCTCGCCCCCCAGGCCCCCCGTAGCGACGCCACTGTATACAACTATAACAATTTATTGTTTGAACAGTTAATGCACTTCATTTCGTTATTATGACTCCTTGATAAATAAAGGGGGTGGGGGAAGGGGTTACAATGTATTTGTCGAAAAGGTGCCTTCCAGGCCAATAAGGAATACTGAAATTTTAACGACAGTTTTCATTTTCTACGACAAATGCAAATGCTCGTCTGATATAAAGGGGATATGAAGGGGATGGGGAAGGCACACAAGTATTATTCATATCGTTCTTCATTGCTGCCTCACCTCCTTTCAATACTCTGTTAAACCACCAATCAACTTTGGTTAAGGATATAATTTTAAGCGAGCTTGACTAACTACTCGCAGAAAGGCCTCGTGGTTTTGTTAAAACAACAAAATATACACAGATATTGGAAGGGAAAACCGATAGATATTTCGCATGCCATGGTGTCACCACATAGTATTGAGCTCATTGTGCGTGGGTATATTAGTGTATTTAATGCTATGTATGCCTGATATCAATCCCTTAACTTTCTCATCTAATTCAATCTGTTCCCATCTCACCTACTGCTGGTACTAGACGTTGCCTATCTTTGACGTGTAATTTACCATGTAATCAAATGTCAGGAATCGAATCAAACATTGTTTAGTTTCCTTCCGATTTACACCAAGTCTAGTATTTTGTGAAGGAGAGAGAGGGGTTAGGGGGGGGGGGTGATTACTGGTTCAGTTATGATCGATATTAAAACACAAATTAGTTCAGCGAATGCAATATATAGCTTTAACGATTCTTTACAATAATTGACATTATAAGACATTATAAGCAATATTCAGTACCATGCTTTAAGTTTTGGCATGTGGTTTAAATTTGTTCATGGCGATTTCGTTTACGATATGCCGATGTCACATTAAACATAACGCTATCAATTTGGATAGTTTGAAACAAATGTCCCTCCGTATATCAGCCAAGGGAAGATAGCGAAGATGTATCGACTGAGCTCAATAAAGGACAGACGGAGAGGGCGCTATAGCTCTTGCTTCTTTAAATCCAATGGATTTGTTTTGTTTTCTTTTAAGTTGTTCACTCCATTCTCACATAATTGCATTGAATATCTTATAAGCTTCATGTTAATTTATTTTGGTATTCCAACAGTCCAACAATGTAACTATAGAATAATTTGCATTGTAGACAGATGTTAACACTAATGAGATTAGCTCTGCAGTAAATATTCAAAAACTGATATTGTAAGGTATGACAGATTCCGACTATAGTATACACAATTTGCTTGTATATATTTAGCGTGGCCCCGCATAATATACAATAAAATATTAAAAAGAAGTTTAGTACATATAAAGATAACTGATATGTAAAGTATGCAATTAATTGGAAACTGATTATTGTATAGCATTGTTATATCTTTAGAATAATATTTCACTTCACTAAATTCTACATTCATATATTAATGCTAAGCACATAGCGAACTATATCTGACCTTCCATTTTTCGGATGAATGAGTTATCTGGAGTTAGCGAACTTTAATTTTATTCAATGTTATTTTGTACGTCTTTTATCTTAATTTCAGTCTCATGGACACCCTCTTTCTTTCTATCGTATACCCTGAACCTTCAGTCTGGTCGATGGATGGTGAGTATGAAGTGGTTTATTTCTTCTTTCATCGATGCAGTATTAAAGTTCAATGAACTATCAATGTCAACTGATAAAAAAATAGATATATCATTTGCGGATTATGATGTGTACCGTAGTAATGTATTTATACTTCACTGCAATGTATATTTTTTTGCTATGACAATCTCCTAGACTACACTTTTCTTATTTTATCTTTGCTGATCATTTAAGTCATTGTATTTCAATATATGGTCAAGATCCCCGTTTTTATATCTTGTCCGAACTTTAACCAATGGAGAGGTAATTAAAGGTAAAGGAATACACGTCTCTCTGCTATAAAATATTTACAATGAGCGCTGAGGGGCGGGGTGTGGGGGGAGGGGTGATGAGAAGATAAGGAAGGGAGGTGCTATAAATATTTAACTCTACAAAATATTATGTCCTCCTCATCGCGGTTTTATCCGCCCACCGCAACGGATGTAAACCTGAAATATTAGCAAACGGTATTTCCAAGATTCACGTGATTTTGGGATTAATACCAACAATGACGTGGGTTTGGGAAATTCAAATTATTTTCAAGTACTGGTAATTACTATCTAATAATAAAACTGAGCTCGTAACACCAACCATACGGCATAAGATGATATTAAAATGTACCACTCGAACAGCACTTCATTTCTATTTAAAGTTTATGCATGTGATTTGTGGCATTGCTCAGTCAAAAATAAAACTTAAGTTATTTAAAACTTGTTTTTTAAACACGTCCCCAGACGAAACTGGCATATTTGGTCTACTGTAAAGAAATGCCGAATTGCTATGGCGATGCAGTAGTGATAAGAAAGGAAAACTAGCGTAAGGAATTGATAGTAGGAATGGCCAATGACAATATATGTAATGGAATAGAATCATGGCACTATGCAATAAAGTAAATCATCGTCATTGTTATAGCCAATATAAATAATATATAAAATACACTATCGATCACAAACAACCAGGTATACCAGAAGGTTTCATGTTCAAAATGTTCCATGTTAAAAAATCATGTTCCATGTTAAAAATCCATACATTTATACAATCAAAACAAATAAGGCAAATGGACACATGCGCATTGATTCAAAGCCGCTATAATCGTTCTTTAGGAATAAATCGTTACTGAAAATATTTGTTTTTATCAAATATGTCTTTCATGCTGATCACCTTATATCAAAGATAAACTGAATATTTAACGAATTATGTTTATCTTTTTATTGTTTTATCTTTGTCGAGTTTTCTTTTAATGACACTAAATATTTCCTTATTTGACTTACCACTCTCTCGATGTTTATGACGTCATATATTAATTGGTCTGATCATTGTTTCTCTTGCTTTTCACTACAGCGCCTTGGTACTAAGCAGGAGATAACAAATACAGAGTATAATAATAAGGTAGGTTGATGGGTATTGTATTATACTCAATTAGAGGTTTGATTTTATTGGACCATAATATGTAAATAGATGGCTATCTAATATAAGGTATTGGAAACATGCATTTCAGTGCGTGTACAGTCACATGATCAGAATGATCGGTGTTGTTGGAAGTTCTATATCATCATTCTGGCATTTGCAAATACTGTTAAATATTAAGGACGAGGTACCAACATATTTTCTATAAATAGATGCGTGAGAAACCTAACGGTATTCGACTTTAAAACTTCTTCTTTTTCATATAATATCATGATAGGAAAGGTTTTGCTCAGTCTACGCATGCGTAACATGAACAATTGTACTTGCAAAATTTGACGAAGCAATCTGTGATAAATTGTTCAGTCTGCTGATATCAGACATAAACGTAAGAGAAACGATAAAAGTATGTGATAGAAAACAGTCTTCTATTAGTAGGAACATGGGAATTAGGAAGTAGGAACTCGTAATCGGTGGTTTGATCTTACTGGACCCTATAATGTAAATAGATGGCTATCATGTAAAACAGTCTGGAGAAATTTATTTCAGCACGCGTACAGTGACTATATGAGACGGATCGGTGTAATGGGGATTTCTATATTATCAATCTGGCATTTTCAAATACAGTTAAAATTAAGAACGAGGTACCAACGTATCTTCTATATTAAGATACGTCAGAAACCTAACGGTGTTCGACTTTAAAGCTTCTTCGATTTCATATAATATCATGATAGGAAATGTTTTGTTAAGTATACGCATGCGTAACACGAACGATTGTACTTGCATTATCTGTAGCAATATGTGGTAATTAATTAGCGTCTGCTATTATTAGACTTAAACGTACGAGAAACGATAAAAGTAAATGATAGAAAACAGTCTTCCATTAATCAAAGTAAGGACGTAGGAATTAATAACAAAAAATAAAGAACAGACAACTAATCTACAACAAACGAACAAACAACTATACTTTGCGAAGAAACAATAAATCATTCATTCATTTCCGGAAGACAAATGATGTTCATGGGAACTAGCTATGTTCGTTTATTAGTCTCGTAGAAACATTGATGGCTTGAAAATGTGAATCAATAAAACATGAAGATATGTAAAATGAATACACAATTGAAAACTGACATTGACACACTGTGTTAATATACGTTGTTGATCAATAATTCATGTATTTCAGTGCGCATACAGTCACATGATCAGAAGGATCGTTGTAGTTGGGACTTCTTTATCATTATTCTGGCATTTGCAATTACTGTTAACTATTAAGGACGAGGTACCAATATATTTTGTTAATAAAAAGATGCGTATGAAACCTGACGGTGTTCGAATTTGAAGGTTCTTCGTTTCATATACTTCTTTCATGATAGGAAAGGTTTTGCTAAGTCTATGCAAGCGTAACACGGACGATTGTACTTGCATTTGATGTAGCAATCTGTTATAAATTGGGAACTGGTTTACAACTAGCTATGTTCGTTTTATATACAGTCTCGTAGATACATTGATGGCTTGAAAATGTGAATCAAAACATGAAGATGTATGAAATGACTACACCATAGAAAACTGACATTGCCACACTGTGTGAATGTACGTTGTTGATAAAGTAATAACATGATATCATCAATAATATTGAAAATGATCATCGTAGCTATTTGTGTGATTGCTTTGTAACATATTTTAGAGGGCGCTTTTGCATGATGGTCAATAACATATATTAAGCATTATAACATCCCGTTTGTCTGAGCTCCTATCCGTGTGTGTGTGTTGGTCTTAGTTGAATAAAGCCAACATGGAACAGAGGACGGGACGTGAGGATAACTGATGCTGTGATGGTTCAGCGAGATTTTCATGATATGCGATGATTGGAAGTGTTTTGCAAGATGTAAATTACCAAGTGTTATAATAATGCACTATACTGACATTGCTACTACTGGGGAAGTATTAGAACTCTAATACGAGTGTAAGCCACGCCTTCACGCTCTGGGCTTTTCATCTCCTACAGAATATTTTTTAGCACAACCTTTAGTATGTAATTACTTATAATGACCATATTTATAGTGCAAATATGCCTCGGAAATGCACCATTTGACTTTTAATTTCGAAGACGACCCACCAGATGGAACTCGGCTTTAATAAACCCATGACATCTCTCCTACTTACATAAAACCCTTCAATTTCCCTCCAGCCATCCCTAATATATTCAGTTGCTACCTAAGTCAGTCCGAGAAAGTTGAATTTATAACGTCACAATCTTGAATTTAGAGATACTTATAGACACAGCTTATAGTGTAAATATGGTTCGGAATGCATCACCCGACGTAATGTTCACTTGTTCTGGAGAAGGGGTCCATCTTTTACAACCTTCAGTTGATGTTATCATATTATTCAATCCATTTATAAGATTTAAAGGGTAAGAGGACTCGCCCAAACCGCCCTCTAAAAAATGTAACTTCCCATTGCCTGCAAGTGAAGATTTTTTTGTCGCTACACAATTATGCAGACAGTAATGAACTGTGACACCTTGCTGTCTTTAGCTGAGATGTCCATCTATGATATATGCACTGTGACGTGGGTATTGACCGTAACTGTGTGTATTGATTGTACACTAGTGCCTACTTACGAACTAGCAAGCTATGTGTGTAATTACGCTGTAAGCTTGCAGTACTACCCAAGTATGAATTCGCTCGGTGTAGAAATAGAAAGTCAAGATAGGTACGGTAGAGATCATCTGACGTGTATTGCAGAAACTTTCTACAATTTTTTTCAATAATATTGTGATTTGCGATATAACACGCCAAGGTGGCTGCTAGTTGCAATATATCATTTCAGTTCTGGCATGCGTTCTGCAACTAGTACTGATGTATATATACACTGTTATATTAACTGTGATCGATGGTGGTATCTAACAGTGCTGTTACACCTCGTTCGATTTAGGTCAGATTACCGGCCACAGACGTTTCTTTGTACACCAGTCTTTAATCCCTTTAAAGCTTCTTGAAGCTTTAAATACAATTCATAGTCAACATCAATTATTGAAGAGTCTTCCGTAATTAACACATTTGCACGATATCCTTTTCGGTTAAAGCAGCATTTTGCGTTGAGTCGCCGTTTTTCCTCAATTTTTCCGTGTCTATCAAGTTTTTATCATAAAACAATCACAAAAGACAAAACTAAGACTTTCTCATACTTTTTTCCCCACAGTCAACGTTAATTAGCAAGTAATTAAGGCTTATATATGATTCTGAGAAAGTGTCTCCCTGACACATCGAATCATTTAGTATTTACCACATGCAGCTCTACAAAACCGCCTATTCAATTTCAACCATTCAGTGAAGAGATGTTTAAGTATGACTTGGCGCTAAAAATAGACTCATTCATTGGCATGGTAATCCCTTGCTGCAAAGCACTACTTAAATCTCCACATGGCCTAGCCAATATGCCTTATTGCATTCCCTTGAGAGACGTTACTTTCCTCTCCTGAAAAACGTTATTTTCTCCCATGTTGTTAGAGGAGGAAACTAAGGTTTTCAAGAGAAGAAACTAACGGGTCCGGAAACTAACGGCCCCCATTGCGCTACACTCATACTAGCTACATTGCTTTTAGTGCACAATGCACAGCGTGTACATAACGTTATTCAGGCCTAACCAGTGTAAGTCACACACTAATAGGTCTGATTGTACTACAGTAACTAGCCTATGTAACACCGAGTAGAGAGTGATACAATATCGTTCTCGTGAATGTTACGTACCGATCGGGTTCTTCTGCATGGTTCCATGACTTTCTCTCTTATGTATCCTTGCTGTTTTATTTTCTCGGAACGACGAATTTTCTTGGGTTTTTAGGGCAATGTATGCAACGAGATATGGCGTAACTGTCCCTTCGCGCAGTACGTTATCTCCTCAGCTGATTTTTGTTTACGGTTTACCTTGCTATTCAAAGTACCTTGTTCGTTATACATATTCACAAGGTTCCTATAAGTGGGAGGAGTCTATCGAAGTCAAAGATTCAAAATACGAAAATCAGATAATGTCATATTTTTTGCACTTTTCGGGAATAGTTTGAGTTGAAACTTTACAGTTAGCTTAGTTTACGTCATTGGTATAGTATCCTAGTATTGTAAAATCTCGAGAATCAACGCAAATTGCTGCTTTAATATTGTCTTCATAAAGCACCAAACATTCCAAATATTAAAAAAAATAGGTATTGGAACGTAACAAAATGTTCTTGCCTCATGAAATTAGACACCTTTCTCCATTCATTAATATTTATCAGTATAACATCATTACTTATGTAATTCTAATTACTTTTGTTAGTTTTGTTGTTGATCTTGGTATTTGAGTATTATTTTATCAATATCACCAGGAGCGTCACTATGGGGATGGGATAGAACCACTACTAGTTGTCGGGGAATCTTACATTTTAAAGATGTGGGGGATTGTCATCAATTTACGACATTCGATAGCACAAACAAAACTTTATCACCATCGTCGTAGTCGTCGTCATCATCATTATTATTAAATACCATTCGTAAAAAGCCTAACCCAGATTTAATGGACCGGATAGTCAATAAGCCAACTTACAACAATAGTTTCTCCTCTTTTTACGACAAACGATTCTCATTAAATATTGCACGATACCAGGCATATTAAATAGTGACAATAATATCGGGTGTGAGGTATGGTAATATGTGAATGCAAGTATAACATGCCGCAAAATTAATGCATACAGCTTGATGTGTAACAGAAAAGGTGCGAGTGTTGTGAAGTTGGAGCTACAATAAATTAATAGAGGATTGTGTCCAAAGTTGCTTAAGCCATGAAATGGATGCTTGTATACGATAAAGGGTATAAAAACCCACCCGACATAGGTAAACACCAACTGAAAAGCAGCTTACTTGCGTGGTGTTACAGAGAGCTTCAACACCCGTCCTTACTCCATCCAGCTGTCACTGTAACGTCGGCCTTCGTGGCTTCAAACATACGCAATAAAGTGGATTCCATATTGATTTTTCCCTGTTTATACATACATATTTCTGTTGTCTGTATTTCGATTCTGATTGTGATTTGCATTCAAATGACAAAGAAGGAGGATATATCCGGCTCCAATCCTGTCCCTTACTACACACATATACACACACATCATTCTGAACGACTTTGTATTGAATGTAGATTGTAATATTTTATGGTAATGACTCATGGTTTTGATTTGACTGTGTTCGGTGTTGATTTGACTGTGTTCTTTTCTCTGAATTAGTAAGGAAAGGTAATTTACTTTGAATGCTCAATTAACGTTTCTTTCGTAACTAGCTCGGACTGGATCTGATTGTTGGAATTCGAGGATCATGAGAGGGAAACATAGAAGAAATATAACGTGTGGAATTCTGCGGCGTTGCTATTTTTATCTGAATATTGCACCGGCATAAATACCTCTCCTAGCAGAAAATGCACCCTATAAAATAATTGGACAATCAAGGATCCCCATTGAACGAACTTAGTTATAAACCGAACAAATGGGAATGAAAAGTTGTTGTCTACAAGTAAGAAAAGGAAAAGATAATTAAAAAATAAAGAAACTCTAAATGTCTGTTCATTTAAGATGGTCAAATATGCGAATTAATTTTGGATACCAATAAAAAATATGAAGCTCTTGTGTGGAATTAAAATCCATGCAATCGTTTCGATTGGACATTATATGTGGAATTAAATATATTATTTGTGTTTTCGGACGTTCACATCCCATAATTAACACTTCGGATGTGGGGGGGGGGGCAGTAAACATATTTGTATATCCATATTATGATTTAATTAATAAAATTGTATAACTCCTACGACTGCATACTTTATCCTTATTAGTGAATGGATGTAAAAACATTCTTATGTATGTTTCTTATTTTGAGTAATATCAGGAATTTAAAATTACTGTTAGTTTGTGAGAATTATTTATCAGTGTCATGTTATTAAATTTTCAATATAAAAAAATCAAAGTAACATAAAAATGACCAGCAATTTAATGCGTCATGTGTATTTTTTTGGTATACAGGTGAGAGAGTTTCGGGAAAAATGGAGGTAAGTGCATATTTAGACCTTTAATGGTATCATGTGTCGTTTAGTGATAATTAAAATGTGTTAACATTATATTTAAAATATTCATTTTACATATTGTCATTTGGTCACACAAGAAGTAAGAACGTGACTTTAGGGTTGGGATTATAAAATATTCAATTGTGGAACATTTATGGCGCTACCTCTATAGTCAGATCTATGTTCAAATACAAAGCTGAGAATAGCTGAGAATAACAACATGTATGACACTATCGTGGATTTTTCTGACACCATTAGTAACCACAGATTACCCTGCGTGTTACGAAGAATAATCCGTGGTATATTGTGTCGCTGGAAACACTGTGGTCGATTGTATTTTTGTTTTAGTGTTTCGGTGGGTTTTGCTGCGAATACTTGTTTTTGTTGTGTATTTGTTTCTGGTGAAGAGAATAACGAGGGCAAGAGGGAAGGGGATTGAAAGGGATGTGAGTGTTGTAATACCTTTTGTCTTTATTCTGTGACGACAAAAAAAAAATTGCGCAAATCATATTTGATTTTAAAACATCGGGGAAAAACAAGTGTACAATTAATTTGTCTCTCGTGGAAGCGATTTTATAATATATTATCTGAAATGTACCTTGTGTTCTTTCAAAGATGTTTCATCAGTTTGAAATGATATTATTGTTATTTCTCTGCAGACATACAGAATGGCAGAAGAAAGTAAATAAACCAAGTGAGATGTAATAGCCAAATCATAATTACGTTCGTAAAATTTCCGGGTACCGATAATTGATGTATTATTATCTCCGACGATGTAATCAAGAGTGTCTATACAATTGTAACTGTAGCAATTGTTAAACTCTATCGTGAAACTCTTGCTCCTTGGGTACATGGTTGATAGAAGAATGAAACCAGAAATATCGCTCTGCAACATCACAAAGGAAATAGTGATCGCCATCATGATCATGGAAATCAATTGTGTCTAAGCAAGTACAATTCTAATTATATGTATGGATTTAGCAGGTGAAACGACCTATCTACCCTCTCAGCAATGGGTCCGGATACCCTTCCCAAGAGATGGTGAAACTTTCATGGTCTAGTGAATGTTTCTCTCGTTTACACTGACTGTAAACAACTATCTTTATTTTTTATTTTTCTGTACTTTATTTTCTATTTTGTTATTTTTCATATGGTCGCTAGCTCGATTATATTTCCTTTGTTAGTCTAGTGTCCTGTTTATACTATTCTAGATGTTATTGTCAGCATGTATAGACGAAATAAATGAAATGAAATGATTAGACTATCACTCGGTATAAACAATACTTTGAAGTGATGGGCTTAGTCAACAACATTTCTTATTATCTTGTCTTTAAGATTAAAACTACTAAATTGTAAATACACAGTCTTATACATCCATATAAGTTAAGTAAAGATTCTTGGGTTGATAATATGTATGTGCTATGTAAGAGCTTTTAAATTTTTACATAACGGTGAACATTTTTTTCTGAAGATTACAGGTAGCAACTCTCATAGTTATAGTGCTTCATTCCTCGTAGTTTCCCGCCCCATGATAATTGTGAAAACATAAATCACAGATTTTCCTGTAATGATAATGCGGTTTTGATTTTCTATGTATAATGTGTAATTGTTAAGTTTATTATCACCTTACATTTTATTCTTTGTTAGAGGTCTACGGACTAGGCAAGTTTCCCCATATTCAGTACGTGTGTTGCGTGTGTGATAATCTCAATAAAAATATATTAACATTTTTTTGTAAAGCTCTTTTCGTTTCCAAGATATACACATTTGAAGTGTTTAGGACACTGTTGTTTATAGGTTTTTGTAGACCTTTAAACAGTCCATTTATTCATTTTGGCTTTCTTGTTGCTTTTCATTTTTATATTTGAAAGATAAATTGTACATTTTTTTAACGCCGATCTCTTCATTCATGAGCCTTTACTGAAATCATATTGACATACATAGTCGTAACAGGAAGATATCGATACCGTGTATATTATTCCACGATTTGATTTTGAGGCGAGGTGACCAAAATGCCATCATACAAAGTATGATCTCAATCGATATGCTATATAGCATGACATATGTCATGTTAATCTTTTTATGCTTGTACTTTTATGGTTTGTCGTATGCATTTTCATTACGTTTTGATGAATATCCCTAAATTATGTATGATGTACTTTAATTAAATTAATCAACGTTACCATCGATAGTAAATTGTTTATCGTGTACGATGAATACATGTGAAACATGTTACAACATTGCTTAATGATAATATCGATATTGTCCGCATGTTGAAAGAAGCTACAATTCTTATCGATAAATAAATATTGACAGGTTTAACGTTTGATAGGTAGAGACATACCTTGGACATTCAACATAACTAGTTTTCAATTATTACTTTCATAATTTTACATGAACGATCTCTGTGCATCCGTTCTCGATTCTCTTTTTGATCATCTCTTAGGCAGTACTGCATTATTTACTTAAATCATTAAGTCCAATATTTATTTTGCTCATCACCACATCTTTATATTATCAAACGATAGTTTTTGTAAATGTTGTGAAAGAATCTAGCAACAACATCGGAAGTGATGTCATCATCCAAACATTCCCAATGTATTGGATAATGATATATGTTGTATTGTAATATTATATTTCTAGGAAAGAAAACTACAAAAGTAATACAATAAGAAAATAAAGCTGATAGGAAACATCTGCCGCGATGAAAATACCAAGGAGCAATTTTCATTCAATTCAATGAGAGAGGAAGGTTTACTATGGTGAACATAATGTGCTTTGAAACAACCCATATGTAGATTTAGCAACGATACATTGAGAGGGAGATTTAAAACAACATAGATATGTCATATTATCTACAACCTTGATAGGAAAGACAAAAAATGAACCATCGGTCTGAATCTAATGGTCATAAAATATCAGCTGATGTAAATTTTGCTGGAATTATATGACGTCATAACCTGTAAGAATTTTTTTTTTTGTCAACAAGATTGAACTCTTTATGTTTATTGATGAAATAAAGTTAATACGAATATTGTTTGATCAAAATACATTATGATTAAACCATATTTCAGGACGATTCTTACACAATTTGAACCTATTGAGCGAAATGCTTTTGTTTTTTTGTAATTTCTGATTTAATATTGAATAAACAAAATTGTGACTGTAACTTTTGCTTTCCTGATTTTACTAATCTGCGTTCATTAAATATATACAGTAGCCTAGTTGTAAGTTTAATATTGTATCTGCAGTCATTTATTATTGTATAATGGTAGTTTCATATTGTATAAAATTAATAGTCTTATTTGTTTTCTATATCATTGATATCCAATTATGTTTGTATTTTTAATACATTCGGAGTTTTACACTTATTCTCTTCAAATATGCGGTAAACGAAAAAAAATCTTGTAGATACTTTCATGGTGTAATATTGAATAAATAAAATGATAAACTATTCAAAACAAAAATGACCTGTTATTGTTGTTTCGCTTTCTTGTTATCAATAGTCTGCCCTCTCTTAATATATATAGTGGCATTCATTGTAAGGTGTTTTCTACTTCTGTGCCGACCGGCTGTGTGTGTTGTTTATATGATCTGCTGGGTGGATGTTCCGGGGCGTCGTGATGTTGCTCAAATCAAATCAAATAAAGGAGTTTATATATATAAGTTTTGTAGAATAGACATTTTTTTCTAGGGAAAGTTGTCTATTATTCAATCAGGGAGATGCTGAGAAGTGAAGTATTGTTCAATTAACATTGTAAAGAAGCCATAAATAAACAGGAGGTCGGAACTGAAGAGCCAATTAGGTAGGGATTACTAAAGGGGGAGGAATTTCTAAGTAGATGGGATTTGAAGACAGAGCGGGTTCTATTATTATTTGGGTCGGAAGTGGTTGCTACTTAGTTGGAGTTTTTGAATTGTACTTAGTGTATAAGTACACCTGGAATTTGGGGGCTAGACCCACTTAGTATGTTGCTCACATTCAGCGTATCACTTAAAAAAACACAACTGTTCTACACAATATCAATTTTTCTTGGTGATAGTATTGAACGACGTGGTTACAATAATAAGGGTTAAACATATAGTTACAAATAACATTTCAAGATAGGGAATTGTCGAAAAAAAAAATGAAAAACAACGAATGCTTTTGAAATTGGGTAACTATTTTATTATGAGAGAAATATACAGTCTATTTCATCAAATGGTTTGAACACAAACTACGTGCTTCAAGTTCTAACAAAATGACATAATGATCATATTGAGAAATGTGTTCTTATTGTTTCTCATACAATGTTTACTACTCATTATATTACGTATTGATTCACTAGTAGTATATGTTACCTTGCTTTATATCCTCGAGGGAAGAAGCTTCAATACACTTGGATAACGATGGGGGTTGCGATAATTTTGGCACAATAGATTGAATAGTTTGGCATGCCAGGTTTGTTCCATTTAAGTAGGTTTGGATAGTTGTAGATAAGGTCAGATGTGTAGCAAGCTATTTGACATACGGTTTGGCGGCAGAAGACTGGAAGCACTTAGCAGGCAACGAGAAGTGTTAACGAGTTAGTTTATCTTTACATAATATATTGCAAATTGATATGGCAAGCCTCTCATCTCGCAGTATGTGCTTGTATTCTATAGTAGTCTATTTTGCTACCCTGTCAGTAATATCAGTAGCATTGCTTTCAAAGGCCTATTGCTACTGATATTGTGTATTTAATATTACTAGTATGTAATGACTGAACATTTCTTTGTTAACGAAGATTGGGATGAAACATTTGCATTTTGAATGTTTTAATTAGTGAATTTAGGCAAAGATTCGTAAAACGTATTGAAAAGTTTAAACCTTAGTGTTTGGCATTGCTGTTATCTATTAACAAAGTTCAGTCTTTTAACTTAAAAGAAATCACCTTTTCGAATTACTTTTAATCGTTATAAAAGAGACACGATTTTATACCTATCTGCATTAACTTATAGTTTCGATTTTAAATGTTTCTTAATTTAAAATTTAAGTGAGAGAGTGAGAGAGATGTAGCTCCACGTCCACAAATCCATACGTATCAACGTGTGTATCTAGATGTTGAATGTTAATATTCATGATTTATCGACTATTCAGAAGTCAGACTTGACGAAAAATAGGCATTCGTTGTCCGTCCAACACAAAGTACGCAGCAGAACAAATCCCAGGTAGAAGAACTGGAAAGCGCTTTATGAATTAGTGGGTATGACGAGTATGTTTGTTACAGCAAGGTAACTGCTTACGGAACGAACGGGAAAATGTTATACGAGATAAAAAAAATTGACCAAAATGAAGTCGAAAACTGATACCATGCCATTCCAACTTGCATGTTCACCCAACCAATCCCATATGCAGCATGTTGTTGAGAAACTCTGTAAAGTTCTTTAAGTTTTCAGATTTCTCGATACCAATCCAAATATCATCTTCTGTTTCAGTGGTATGACGTCATTGATCTTTACCATGGAATTGAACATGTGATTTTAATTGTCAGTCGAGACATCATAAATTATACTTTTTTCTTACGCTTTAATGTATGGTGCTTGCTATATTATTTTTCATCACGAATAGTTTTTAACATACTAGAGAATTGTCAGAAAGGATGTCGTGGACAATAAGACAAAGAAGCAATGTGTTATATTTTACCACATTTTTTATTGGTGGCGTCATGTATTTAAACCTGCAACTACAATCGGAAATCGAGATCAAGTCAAAAACAACATCAAAAGGGCAGTGGCTATGAATAGTCACTGGACTTTATGTCTGCCTGTAAAGAAATGAATATAAAAAATAATAAGAAAACTAAAATAACTATACAATAACTACACAACCTACCCTTACCAAACATGAATGCATTCATTAAGGCTTCACTAAAGCTTCGAATGCTTATAAATGATGGCTTATATTTGCCCCAAGAATGCCTTCGCTAAGGATTCGCTAAGGCTGCACCAGAGCCGAAAAATTTAAATTAGCTAAGGCTTCGATGGCTTAAATTTGCATATAAGTATTCACTTTGAAGCTTTAAATAGG
>KN883397.1:84575-100927 GCA_000934455.1 Apostichopus parvimensis | reverse complement strand
TAATAAATAGACAATGTGAAAAAAGCACAAAAACATAAACATATCTATTTAACTTTTTTAATCTGCTGTTTATCAAGGTCTCTGAAATCGGCAAAGCTCTACCATGAAAATGTTGTCTCTTCTTTGTAGTGAAAGTAATTAGACCAAATTAACACTTACCAGTAAGTGTATCTTTTTTTTAATAAACAGTTCTTAAGAATTTCATGTTTTCACAATTTTACAAACAGTTGGTTTATGTCCTTCACCGTATGGTTCATTCCAACGCCGGGGTGCATCCAAAGTTGTCATCGAAAATTGATTGCCCGGAAAAAGCAACTTACAAGCATTTATTGAAGACATACTACTACCGTACTACGCACTGTGTATATATACTGTATGTGACGAGTGGGTACATGACCACTGCTTTGAGAATTTCTTTGCTAACCTAACCAGAGTAACTCATTATCAGTCTCAATACACATACTTCAGTGTGTGCTACAAAGAGTAGATAGTGTATGGTGTTGCATTGTCTGATGCTTCATGTAAACATAATCAATGATCATAATCATCACGTCCCTAGATGAGCACTTTGATCAAGCTTGTTAGTCTGAGATTTGTTTGCTTGTAACTTTGTACAGTGATCTGATTTTGGTTAAGTAATAACCCAATATCTAAGAACCCCCCCCCGCCAGGCCTCAAGAGCAATTGATTTGTCCTGCTTAAATAAATTGTCAGAAGTACTTTCTTTGTTGTACTGTTATAAAATATGATTTATGTGACTGGGAATTTTAACTGTATAACAGTGAGAAAATACATTGCCCTGATTAATACTTGCCAGTTTGTTCAAACTTTTCGGCACCAAATCTTCCCTTTTTGTAGTGCAGCACAGTACAGTAGGATAACCTTAAATCAACCTTCCTCTCCCTTGCCATCTCCCCTTAGACCATTATCCTCTCCCTAAGATCCTTACCCCTCGCCCTTACCGCACCCTCCTCCCACCGTTAAATCTCAAGTGTCATTGTAGCTTTCATTACAATGGAAAACATCTTTTCTGACACATCAGTAATTCAGAATGCACAAGTTTGCTATTAAATTGCACAGTATTTGACAGAGGGTACACTGTGCTACAGTATATCCCATTGATGTAGTTGCTACTGGCATTTTAGCGGTTAACATTTGGTCAAAGTAACTAGAGTTGTGTTACATTTTGTTTGCAGAGAAACCTTGTACTGTACCTGTAGCATTGTTCACAGGTCTCTGGTTTTGTTATCCGAGCTAAGTTGTTTTTATGCTGCTATGAAAATGATACACTTTGGTCTTGTTTACCTCCCTCATAGAGTCATAGATACTGTTCTTATCTATAGATTTTCAGACCTTAAATATGATAACAATCATTTCAAATCACCCTTTATCTTAGACAAACAATTAATGGATCCTCCTATTAGTGCTCCTTCAATGACAAGCTATTTGTTTGTCAAAGCTGTTGATTTGTTTGCACAAGTACTGTGCAGTGTTCTACGTTTTCCTGTCCTTGAGCAAAAACTGTTGTTGTGGAATTTTATCTCATTTTGATTACTGACAGTTAATATGTTAGCGTTTAAATTTTGCCTAGCGGTTTTGAAGTACTTATCTAACTACTGACCGTTATACTGTAAGATATATTATAGTTCCTGTGCAAAAAGCATGTTTTTGGACTTGTGTAGCAAATTTGACCATTTTGCATATTATCAATATTTATGCATTCTTGTATGTCCCAGTTTGTGTGATGCTGGAACAGAATCTTTGAAAATATCGTCCAAATTAAAGCTTGGAGAACACTTTAACCTTCCCAACCATACCATTAACGACATGTCCCTACAGGGGATTGAATCCTTAGGCAGCCGCCCTGACCTAGTATGATTCAGCAGAGACAGGCTGTGGATGCAATGCCTTCGCACCATTCAACCTCATGGGCTCAACATTCAGGAAGGACATGACTAACTTTTCTTCTGTTCCCCCCTCCATCTCCCCTTGGCCCCCCCATCACTCCTCTTCTCACAGCTCTCTTCCACCCCTTTTTTTTTTCTCCACACCTTTCTGTCTTTGTCCTCCAGTTTATTCCCTACCCCCTTCCTTTAATCCTCTCTTTGTCCCTCCACTGTGAATCTCCTACCTCTCCTCTTCCCCTGTTGCTTTCTTCTTTCCGTCCGTTGTCTACTAATCCCCTTACATCTATATCTTTGTGTTCACCATGCTCATTAACCTCTCTGTATTCTGTCAATTTCTGTGCGTGTTTTTGTCCCTTCTGTTACTGTTACTTGTCATTTAGCCTCTGAAGAAGATCCTGCTAGGATCGAAACGTCAGGCCAACTTACTTACACAAATAAAAGCTTATCACATTCAGTTTAAAAGAGGGTTGGGTGTTGTGGAAGGTAACTCCTAAATATTCTTCAAAAGTTTACCAACAAATCTGCTTCTGGGCAAAATTCCAATAAAAAATGTGACAAAGTTTTGAGAATTAGTTCTCTATAATTATCTGTTAAAGTTGTGGACAAAAAAACATGATAATATTTATGTATGGGTAAGGGCCTCTCCACTCAATTCAAATATGGGATGTTGCAGAAGGTCCAAGGTTGGCACAGTCTGGTGAACAGTTCTGAGATTTAAATTGTGTACTTAATGTATGAGTTTGTATATAATGAAGTTGCTAGCACTAAGTCCGCACATTTGACTAATTCTGCAATCTACGTTGTTGTATCGGAAGTACTATTTCTTTGATGATTCTTCCGCTAGGAGAATTTAGTAGCCTAGGGAAGTGTCAGTGGTTAATAATAGGCTAGACTACAAACAGTATCGAGTTTGGCTAGGCCTGGCTGAACCATTGAACTAACACTTTGACTAATTGCAACATACAAACACACTGTACAAGAGTGTTTCAAAGTTGTGAAGGTATGGGGAGGTATTGACACAGCTGACCATTCCATGTTAAATAGTTTAATATACTGTACATGAAATAAGAATGATGCCATTTGGGAATCAGTTGAGTTGTCTCTTGCTTAAATTGTCAACAGTATTATACGTGCTGGGCGGCTATTTATAGACCACATGTGCAATACCTACAGAAGAGTTTTCGTGGCAGCTCCCTGACTGTATTACAACAATAGTACAATAGTAATAAGTTAAGAATAACCCGATTGTGACACGTAGGGACGATTTGTGTTGTTGACTTCTACCCTGTCTACCCAGGCAGCGCGCAACAGTAGGCCTGTCACTCACGATAGGATATTTAAGATTGTAACCGGGGCGATGATGGAACAGATCTTCTGGCTTTATGATTGCATTTTTGTTAAATTTTCAAGATATTTTGGACAGCTTGTGCATGAAATTGACCTGTATCAGGCAACTAAATGCGAGTTCTACGCAAGTTTGGGACAAATCAAAAAGGTACTTATGGTACATTTTGCATGGTCTTTGTTGACAGTTTTTGCAATGCCCTACCCTCGGCTCCTTTAGAATAGTACTGTACGTTACGCAGTTGACTAGTATTCTGTAGGGCTCTAGTTAATATAGCTACAAAGTAGAATGTGCATTGTGTACTCTCCAATTGAAGCACAAGGAATTTATCTATAGGTGCACCAACTTAGTGTAGGATCCAGGGCTCCATACCCTATTGAACCAATGACATGGTAGAGCCCTTTAAACTTTATCATAACATCATCACACACACAACCAAGGTCATTTCTATAACTTACTATTACTTTCTTCTTTCTTTTTCATTGTTGTGATTTTTCACATATTCTGCCACATTTATTGAAATAGAGAATATCTTCTGGTTTGAAAATGTCTCCATTGTGAGCATAGTTCTTAAAGCTGAAACAAAACTTGACTCAGTCCTGATAGCTTTTGCAAATGAAATAAAAAAAGAAAAATGGTGACCAGTTTTCCCAATTCGGGAAATGGTTTCTGACAGGAATGAGGTCGTACAGTTGTAGGCTGCGATCATTGATCTTTGCACTGAAGACGATCGAGTGTAGAAATTCATTTGAAGACTTTTTTTTTACTTTCGCTCTCGGTATTTCTAACACAGCACAAATCTAACTGTGAGTCATTAACTATGGTAATCATTGTCTTACAGACTTTATCTGATCAAAAAAGGAGGTAGTGTTTCAAATTAAGTCCTGCAACCATTTCATGTAATCTTGTGTCATTGTGTAAAGATCTTGATTGGAAGACTCTTACAGTAGTACCACATATGGTTAGTGTTGTTCGTAAGAATATTTTCAGTAATGGACAGTTCTACAAATTTTTTGCCTGAAAAGAAAATCTCCCAAACGCGTCAAATACGTCATAATTTCCTCCGAGTTATTCCCAGACTCCAACTTAATGTGAACTTTGATGTATAGTTGCTATCATACATCCCTGCATCCCTCCCACCCCATAAATAGTGTTTTTTCTTCAGTGTTAATTATTTTCAAATTGTTGCTGTTCAGGTTAGGTCGGTATAGACCCAAGGACAGTACAGTACATACAGTAATTTCATCTTTTTTGAACCTTTCTAATGTGTACAATATACATTGCTGCACTGTATACATACAGTACGTGATGTATATATGTAGGTGACAATGCCCATCCCATCACTGTACATTGTATGGTGGGTGCTATGATATTACACTAGTTACAGTAGGTTTCTGTAGATGTAAATTCCACACAGGTCAATGTGGAATAGCTGACAGGTCTGTTTGTTGGTTGTGATTGAGAATACTGTAGGACATGATGGAACAGCCAGACAAGATCTAGATGTCATTAATTATACCTTGTAAACTGCAGTACAGTACCTGTTCTGCTGCTAACACATTTGATCCAGTGGCACTTTGATTTGAATGGAGTCCTAACCATGGTAGTCTTGAATGCACTGGTTCAACATGGCTCAACTTGGTTTTATGTGTTTGTGTGTGGGGGTGTGATTTATTGTGGCTGATACCGATTTCCCTTTGGAATTATGGGTAATAAATTGACTTACTGTATCCTAGTTCTTTGGCTCTGTAACCAATTACTTTTTCAGTCTGGTAAACATCACCAGTAATTTATACGTCTTTACTATGCTGCAGGGGCATAACCACCTTTATTTTTTTTTTTTTTTTTTTTAGGGGGGGGGGGGGTTAAATAATTGTATGTGTTATATAAAGGGACATGTTACAAGTTTACAGATAAAGAGTTCCTCTTCTAAGGAGGGGGAGAAGAAGGAACCTTGGGGAGGATAGTATATTCCATTTAAATTCTCTTGAAATAAGGAAATTATCTGCTGTTCCTTTTTTTCCCATCCTGCACCTCCCATCCCCACCCTAATCTCCACCCTATGTATTCCTGCATGACTTTCACTTAATTATAGGTACTGTATTGCCCTCTTTATAAAAGTCAAGCATGAAATAGAACTGTGGTTAATAAGGGCAACCTTGCAAAGTATTAGTAGCTTTAGAATAAAGAGCAGAAGTACATGGATGGACTAATTTGATCAACTTATAGAGCAGAAAATAGAAAATGTGTCTTTAACATTAATCTTTTCAAACTCTTTCCTCTCCCTGTTCAATCAAACATTTATTTGGATATTTTTTTAAAAATATGTGTAAATATTTTAAAAGTCGTTACACATTGTTGAATCCAAGGGACATGCATAAAGGGTTGTTTATTGTTCTGTATGTGAAGAAAATTGGCCCAGCCATGTATGAGGAGTTTTGAAACAAATTGCACAAAAATAATTCAACCATGTGACCTTTGACCTCAGTTTCCATAGCAATATTCAACCATGTGACCTTTGACCTCAGTTTCCATAGCAATCACATATTTTGACAGTATTTGACATTTCCATGATACCTGTGAAGAAGAAATTTTCCAACAATCTGGAACTTCTGTACATTCTATACCACATACAACAACTTTCAATACTGACACTTTGAACCTTTGGTGGGTAGACTTTAATAATAATGCATTGCTCCTTAAGGATATTATTCTTTATTCCTTCTTTGCAGTGATATCGATCTTGTCGTTTTCGGAGATCTAGGAGACAATCCCTGCTGTCGCCTTGGAGAGGAGCTAAAGAACAGTGCACTCCCTTCACAAGGGACCATTAAAGTACTGGATAAAGCCACTGTAAGTCCAATTATTGTCAGGAAATATCTTTATCTGGTCAAATATATCTGTGTTTGTTGAAATGTGCACAAATCTGAAGGGAAAGAAAACTGTATTAAATAGATAGTGAGAGCAAATGTTGTTTGCAATCAACAAACCCTGTTTAGTCATCTGTCTAGTATTTCTATAGACTATCCAAGTTTATCTAAGTCCCTTAGATGTCAGAGTTTTATAGTTAACTCACTACCTTAAGCCCAACTCATTTCTTTGTAAAAAAGAGGGGTACACATTTCCCAATCTGATGAAGTGATGAAGTCATAAATTATTATCTGAGTTTGGATTATTTTAAGATATTGTTTTTTTTTCTATAAAGGTGCCCATCGTGAAACTGACAGATGCCTTCACTCAGATTCGGGTTGATATCAGCTTTAATGTAAAAACCACCACAGAATGTGCCGAGCTTATTGAGGTGAGCTATATGAAACAGTTGAATGTAGTTTGCTGTGTCACATTTTAAAAATTGTTCAAAAAGAAGAGAATTACAAAGTAGGTTTGTTAAATTGACCAGTGACCAAAAAGTTGTGGAATCGATGGGAAATGGAGTGACTTTGGTGTAATTTGGAGAGTAAAAGTAAGTAATTATTTACTTCACTCCTCTCTTACCTGTCTCCAACTACACTAACGCACTTTCCTAGTCTACCAAGACGCCACTGGTCAAGTGCGTTAGTGTAGTTGGAGACAGGTAAGTATCGTCGTTCGTTAATACCCAAACTAGTAAGTTTTTATCCTTTTTAGGTCTGAGAACAGCAATCTGATCTGAACCACTTGCAGAAGGCAGTCTAGGTATGCACAGATTTGAAGACATAAAGATCAATGTTATTGTTACCCTCATTCACAAGTTCTTCCTACTTTGCCATATTTATAATAGTAAGAAGGAAATAATAATCAAAACTGAAATTCCTCTTTTGTTCTTTCTCAGAACTTTATCTCTCAGTTTCCCACCCTCCCACAATTGGTGTTTGTCTTGAAGCAGTTTCTACTTCAGAGAGACTTAAATGAAGTCTGGACTGGTGGCATCAGTTCCTATGGCCTCATCCTGATGATTGTCAGCTTCCTACAGGTAATATTTCTAGCAGATTATAGTGAGTATGCTATAGTCACAACCGTAGCACCATCACTGTAGCCATTTCTTGAGTGATCTGATTACCTTCTTAGCTCTGTCCTGCCACAGTTGAGGAAGCTCTTCTAGTTTATGACAACCACAACCACATTACTGCACCTCTAATGAGGAAAGAATTCCACCTCTGTTTGTGGTTATAGACATCAGAAAGCTGCCTTTTCTAATTTGGGTGGGATTTTTTTGTTTAGCCCAGACTTGATCCGATAATCTCTTGTATTTAATTGTGAAGTTTTCTCCTCTTTCTCTACAGTTACATGTTCCCCCAGAACCAATCAATTATGGTGTTCTTTTGATTGAATTCTTTGAGCTGTATGGCGTCAACTTCAACTATTTCAAAACGGGAATTACTGTCGAAAATGGCGGTAGCTACTTTCCCAAAGAGGATGCCTCTTTTATGACCGACCGCTTTAGCCTACTCTGTTTAAAGGATCCACTCAATAATGGTAAGTCCAATTTACACTCCCCCATTTTTTCACTAAAAGTGCAACTTTTATGGTATCAAAGTAGAAATATTCAGAATATTGTCAACTTCTCATGCAATTTGGGATATATCATAAATATTCCTTTGCATTATAAAATGAAATGTTTTCTATTTTAAGGCTTCTGAGTTTTGCTATTTTACTTTGTGTTATCAAATACTGTATATACACATGGGATGGGGGGGGGTGGGTGGAGGGGGCAGTGGGAGGGGAGATGTTTCAGCGATTAAAAGAACAGCATAAACACAAACATCTCTTTACCTTTAATACTACATGGCAGAGAATATAATGAAGATCTGCTCCCCAACAAAAAATAACACAACTGAGGGTAAAGATAAGGGTTGTATTCATTTCTGCATTAAAGCAGCATTTTGCGTTTGGTCGCCGTTTTCTACTTTTTTGACATGTCCATCGAGTGTTTTACATATATCAATCACAAAACAGCAAACTAAGATATCAGCCAAGTTTTTCCCTGCCAAAATCGTTAATTGGCGAGTAATTAAGGATAATTGCAGAGAATGAGAAAAGTATCCACGACAAAATTCCACATTTAAAATTAATCGCATACAGTACCCCAAACCCACTAGTTTGACTTCAACCAATCAGAGATGCAGGTTTAGTTATGAGCCGTTGCTAAAAATAGATTCAAGACTTTGCATTGGTACAACCAGGGAGTTGTTATGGTACAACTGCCATATAGACTGTACACAAATCAAGCTTGGTGTTGTATTACGTATTGGTCAATGACGTTCGTAGTGTTTAAATATTCATATTATGGGCGAGGTTAATTGGGATCCCAACGGAAAATATCTTGGAGAAAAACAGTTGAAAGTTGCAAATTTTTCGACTTTTATGCCACCATTTGAAGTAAGATTTAAATAGATAAGCTAGTTATGTATGTCGTTATGGCATAGTGGAGTCAGTGAGGTTGAGAAATATCATAGAAAAGGACGCAAAATGCTGCTTTAAGAAATAAATAAACATGATGTTAATTGCCCAGGAAGAAGCTTTCTCTACTTTCATGTCAGATTAAGCTATTATTCCATATTAACATTTCTCGATTGTTGACAGGAGTTGATCTTGGCAGGAACTCTTTTGGATTCATGGAAGTGAGGAAAGCATTCCATTATGCCTACCAAGTGCTCACCCAAGCTGTTGTACCTCACATAGACCAAGAAAGTAATGGTCATAGGTCAGTGAAATACCAGAATTTTGTCTCCTTTTTTTCTTTTCCTTTTCCTTCACAAAACTTCTAAAAAATATCGGGTAAAGCTTCCATGTGTTTCAGCTTTCCCCCTCCCTCCCCCTTCCTCCCCCTACATTACTTTTGATCTATCTGTCAAATTCTAGCATATTTTACCTATCATGGTTTATTTCTTTTGTCAAACAGTCAGGCCCAAATGAGGCTGGAAAAAAGACTTTCTTTATAACCTTACCAAAGTATAGCGGTACACAATTTTGACTGAAAGTTACATATAATCGTTGCTTTGAAAATTTACTGTCAAAAGGTATCCTAGCAACAAAGGGAAACCAATACTGATTGTCATATTCAGTAAGAAAAAATCGTTTATTGAGAAATGTTAACATCTAAACAAAAAAGTGTTGATCCTTAACCTAGTTCACACTAGGTTGCCTCCAGAGGTACAGAGTAAATATTTCATTAAGCAACATTACAGTCATTTCCACTCAGATTGTCCCCTAGATTTATTTGTTCCTTTTTCTTTTGGTTTTGCTCCACACAGCATCCTCGGTCGCATTATAAGGGTAACAGACGAAGTGATGGACCATAGGTTATGGGTCCAGCAAAATTGGGCCCGGAAAGCAATGGCTATGTATCCACACAAGTTTTCCATACATTGTAATATACCTCAACCAGATGCCTTCTGTTTACCGGACACAGCCTTGAGGATAGCACAGCCAATCCGCCCTGTGAATGCTACAACCATCATCCTTGCTGACAGTTCTCAGAGAAATAGCCAAGAGACAGGATCTTGCCAAGAGGTCAACAAAAAAAGTGCAATGAACCCCACTGCTGCCACCAATATGTCCAACTCCAACGATGTCATCAACAACAAAATCACGTCAATATCTTCTTCTTCCTCTGGTGAAATTGTGTCTAGTTCCAGTGATTCTGTAAGTTGTCTGCTCAATATTGCAATTTAATCCACTCCTCTCAAATACTGAAAAGAAAAAAAAGACAGGTTCCAAAACATTTGGAAACATTTTACAGGATATTATAATATTCCTTGATATAGGTGATGTTATCTTGAACTCAGGTCCTTGCTGTTTTCATTAACTTCACCAAACATTAAAACCAACAAGATTCCAGAAGATTACAAATTACCCTGGAATTAAAGTGGTAAACCTTTCAGAATGGTAGATTTTTGAAGTGAGAGGAAGTGGACGTTGAGGTAGGTCCGGGTTGGGGGTTGTGGGCGAGGGGGGGGGTCACGGTGCTAAAATGTCACAGACTTTTGTAAGCTATGATGATTCAGGGTATATTAAGAAGAGAGACAGGTAAGTATCGTTGTTCATAAGAGCCCTCAGCAGTAATTTTTAGGGTGTTTGAGGAGTGTGTAAAGTCACATAACATTTAGTAGTAAAATAGTTGTTCTTAGCTTTCACAGCAGTGCGGTTTTGTCTCCTCAACCATTTGCAGAGTAACAACAAATGTGAATTTTGTGTATTCGGTCAGGAAGGTAACATTAACGACAGGAATGTGAGTGATCCTTTCGTTAGCACAGATTTCTGTCAAAGGTACCTCACAGTCACATCAATTAAATTTTCATAAGAAGAAAGGTTTTAGACTCATAATTCAAGTTATTTCTGGCTAAATGCAAGTTGATTTTGCTGTTTGCCAGTAGACATAAGATAAGGCAGTTAAATTTTTCAGCCAGTAGACATTAAGAACATAAAGACATTAATTGGTTTACAATCTTCAATTAAAAAAAAAAATACAGTAACTGCATGCCGTATGCAGCCTACAAATGAAGTATTGCAAAAGTAAATTTGGCTTTTGTGTGAATTCAATGAAATTGCTAGTGGGAATTATGAATTTAGTAACTAGAGTTTCTATGCATTTTCTTAGCTAAAAATGAGAATTTGTATGTCTGTATTAGATATAGATTAACCTAACCAAACATATGTTTCATGCTAGAACGTTTTAGCAGCACACCCTCACTTCTGGGTCACCGCCCACTAACTCTCTTCCACACCTACCATTCAGAAGAGATGCTATGTGGTTTTGTAGACTTTTTCTTCTTACACTCTGGTGTCCTTTTTGTCTGTCCTTGCATCCATAATGAATGATTATTTGTTAAAAAATTAAGTGATTCTCTTTGAAATACCTATTTGCGATAAGGGGAAGGGTGGGGTGGGGGTACTGTCTTGCACTTTCGGTACTTTTTGCCTGCCATATAATGTGCCTTCAAATCTTAATCAGATAAAAATCATTTTGTTTTCCCTTTGTAATTTTCTAGGAATCGGAAATGTCTTCACAAACTTCTGGTTCTTCCAAGGACACCATCTGTCCAAGGACCCTCTAAAAGGGAGGCTGTCCCTAGTGTTGGACCTGAAACTAGTACTGACAAAGCCTGGACACAGGAAATTAAGAAACCAGTCTCCCATGGGCAGACGTATCACAAACAATCAAAATTCGGCAAACGGTGCAATCATACTTCTAACTCTGTCCGTGGTAACGCAGGGAACTCGCTTAGCAAGCAGACCGCCAAGGAGCGGCAAGTAGTCACGCCTCATATTGAGGTCACCGTCTCATCCAATAACAAGTCTGAAATTCAAACGTCTCTGCCGAAGGGAAACTCCCGAAATTCTCCAGGAGGGACCTCTTCGTCATTACAGCCAGTGGTATCAAAGACTTATAGAAGCAAGAATTATACCAACCAGCATGGCAAATTCCGCCATAATAGCGGTGGCAACTCAACCCAGAGTGGCAGCAGTGGCGGAGACAATAATAACAATGGCAGTCAAAATAGTAACTCTGTTAACAAAAGGTTAAAGAAGAAGCATAAAAAGGATAACTCTAAGAGAGGGGCAAAGAACTGAGTCAAAAGAAGAGACAAAAAGTGCCTGTATTATCTCGGTTTTATTTATGAAAGCGACAAGATTGGTTGGGGGACAAGAAAACCAACAAAGAAGACTATGAAATATGTAAACAGACAAGACTTTAAAGTAATCTAGAAAATCAGCTGTGCTTTGATTAAGGAGGGTGAAAAAAAGAGTAATGCTGTTAGTTCTGTTTCATGATTTGTGATGTGAATGGATGAACTGAAATGAGCAAAATAATGAGTTTGGAGTCGATTAAAAGTGTTTACCGTGATTCCAATCTGAAATTCACTCAAAGAGAGTCCGTTTATTCAGTATTAATGTGTTTCTAATCTCAAAGTGAAGCGGATAGTAATCAAACACGTCTACTTTCACACTGTCAGCCTTGTCAACAATGCAATTATTGTTTATATCAAATCTTTTTCTCTTTAATTTTTTTTTAACTATTCGGTAATGATTTTTATTTTGGGAGAAAGGAGGTGTAGGAAGGGGTGGATGGGTTTGTTTGGTAAGGGAGTAACCCAGGAATGATAGGTTTTTTCTTAGCAGTGAGATAATGTCAGTGAAAAATGGAAAATATACCATTTAATATATATCATTTAATGACGATATCAGTGACAAAGAAGCCATATTTTGTTGGTTTTTTGCTCACCTAGGAAGAGAATATAAAGCAAAGTAAAAAGCTTAAAAAAATATTATTAATGTTGTCATACTGTGACAGGAGAAAAAGCAAGATGATGGAAAGTTTGTAGTGTCGATATCAAAGCAAAAACAACTAAAAAAGATAAAAAATAAAAACAAAACTTAAAGACACCCCACCGCCCCCCCCCCCCCCCCCCCCCAAAAAATGCCAAAAAAAAGAAAAAAAAAACAATTTGACAGCAAACGACTTGTACAGGAAGATCACAGAGAAGTAGGAAAGATATGATATTATTATGCAGGAGTTCACTTTTCTTTTAGTAAAGACTTGGTTTTGACAAGGTTAGTGGAACGTTAGTTCTAACTGTTTATTTTTGTGACATTTTTTATGGCTTTGAGAAGAAACTTTTTATCTGTTACCTAGAGCAATAATTGTGAAGTAACCCAGGAAGTGGGCAAGGGACCTGTAAGATAAGAGGTACATATTGTTTCTGAAATTGTAAAGCAGAGTTGGTCTCCATTTCTTCAAACTGTTCTTGTATTCACCGTTTAGACGAAGGTGAATTTGATAGGAGGGTCGTTGTGTGATTATCTGTTGCAGGTTGGATTTTGGTGCATTAATCAGTTGTTAGGTAGTGAAAGTGCCAAGTTATTATTTTTTTCTTCGTTTATATAGGACTTTCATACTTTAGCAGCTATGCTGAATTGTCTGGTTTCATGAAGGGACTGATAAACATTTTAAAATTGTTGCTATTGGCCCAAAAAATATATAAATAAAATAGCCAAAAAAGTGAAGGGATATAAGATATCCAAAGGTTAAATTGAGAAGATGTTAATGCTAATGATTGGAAACATGTTGGTGTACTACAGTAAGGTTAGTTTGAGTGATATGGGAAAGGGTAGTAGGGTGGCAAAGAGGTCCTTTAATCTGTCGTTAGCAGTTACAACGAGATATCTTCTTGGTCACAACTAATTATTGCTGGGCAAGTCGTTACAGGTAATCAAGATACTCCCTCGCTGCCCTATACTTTTCATTAATTTCAAAACCCATGAAACATAAATACTGTTTCTTATTTTTTTCACGATGTACAGGACGTGGTCTTGTGTTGTGGATATGTGTGTGTTTGGGAGATGTGGGGTGTGGGAGAAGGGGGGTGGGTATGCATGGGTGGAGGTTGGAGGGAATTAGTGATCAAATTAATCCATTAACAGCATAAAACTTTATAGACCAATTCAAAAAGGTAGTACTTAAATAACTTGTAAAATGGAAATTCATTGTAACAGGGTCATATTAGATCATGTAATTGACTTCAGAAAGAAAAAAAAAATTATACAGAATAATTGGAAGAGCATGAGCAACTAATAATATAATTTTTATATTGTTGAGACAAAAAAATGTATTTTGTTTGTTACTATTTGATATAAGTAAGATCAACCAGAAAATTAGAAGATTGGGGGGTGGGGTGGGGGTAGGCATTCAGGAGCATGTTATTGCATTAGGACTCATGTGATTATTCTCCAGTGATCAAATTTAAAAAAAAGTATAAGGAATTGAGGCAATGCCATGGCATTCATAGAGAGAATTTGGGGATGGCAAAGATTTAAAAAATAGTAGTTGCTAAGACCTATGACATAAAATGCAGTATAACATTTAATTTTTGTTCTTTATATTATTATGAAAACATAAAAAGAGAAAAATACCAGTTGTAACTGAAGTTAAAACTCAAAAAAAGTCAGTTTTATTTGGTTTTGCCTGACAGCATTAGACTGTATAAAATGACAGAACAAAAAGTGACTCAAATCAAAAGTAAAAAAATACAAAAATTCCCACCTGACATTAGGATTTGTTGCATCTTAGTGAGTTACCCCTTTTGGTATCCTTTTTTTTGTTATTGACTGTAACCATTATTGTTTCCATTTTGAGATATTAATAGTGAATTCAATGAAAACCTTTGAGGTATATTTGAATATTCATGAAGCACAATGATCAGAAATGCATCCAATTATAGGTTTTTATGGGGGGAAAAAAACACTAAAAAAACACTAAAAAAACAAGTGTGTATCATTTTCTTATAATACAGAACTTTTTTTTTTTGCTCACATTATTATTTGTATTATCATATCTTTGGATGAGTTTAAGAAGGACAGTGTACATTCACAATGGTATCATTGACACAGTTTACCCTTTGTCGCTCCTTGCTGTCACTGCCATGGAATTTAGCACTAGAAATTTAACATTAATAGGAAAATTAATTATGAAAAAAATCACAAACTATTCCAGTATATTTAGGGAAGTAGGAAATAAAAAGAACGGAATATTATTTGAGTTAACAGAGAGAAAGAATGTAGAAAATGTAGTGACATAAAAATTACAAAAGAAGCCAAACGATGTATTTTTAATTTTCAGTTAATGGGAATAACAGCCACCTTTTGTTAAGATACGAGAAAGTTTATACAAGATCAATTGACATGTGTTAAACAAACGGATGCCGCTCTTCAAAAAGATGTTATATTTTGTGAGTGTGCAGTATGGTAAGGGACGATTATGATTGTGTGCCCAGTGTATAAACTATTCAAGCATATTGTTTGGTCTTGTTGTGGCTGTACTAAACCTCGTGCAGTGATCACATTGACATTGTTAGTAACACAGTGTATCAAATTTTAATCTGTTGAAATCCTAATCAAAGAATACAGATTCATGATATGTTTAGAGATGATGGGTTAAGTTTTAGATGGGAATTTTTATCAACTCAGCTTACAAGTTATGTTTTACTTTGTTATGAGACTTCCTTCATTTTGGTAAATCAATACTCTATATAGGTTCATATTATTTACTGTATATTTACCAGCATGTACTACAATGTAGTATGTTATACAATACAACCTTCAAATAATTATTCTCATGTTACCATCATGGCGATGCAACTGGTAAAACATGGGTAAGGCTTGGTGATAGCATTTTCTTTAAAGTAACCAAAGATATGAACATCAATGTTTTTTTCATTTTGTTATGATGGTGACCTATGTTGAGACCCTCTTATTACAAGTTCAAAAAATTTGTGATTATCAGAAATTCCATTCTCCAAATTGGACAGCTTGACAAGAAATACTGTTATATATCCATCCAAGAAGGGATATGTGATGGAAGCTTGCAATATGTGTAAAGAAAGGTCAGTTTGATTGATATGGGTGTGGGGGGGGGGGGATAGTTGGGAAGGAAAGCTGGGGGAGAAGGGGGTATGTGTTTGAGTGATGTGAGGGAGGGTAGGTGGGGAGGATTAATGATGTGCTGCAAGAGAATAATATGAAAAAAACAAGAAACATGATAACTACTTCTTTTCAATAAACAGTGGTACTTGTTGTATCCTCTTGTGAGAGAGGCATTGACCAAATTGATTCTATGTCAGTGTCGAGGTGGAGCGTAGGCAAATAGGTAACAGCAAGGCTGTTTGAGACTTAAGGAATTTTTAATTTTTTTAAATCTTATGCATCAGTTCTCAAGTGTAAAGGACATTTTTTTACTCTCAGGAAAAATGCATAACAGTGGAAAAAAGGCCAAAAAAAAGGAATAAAAAACTTGTAAAAACGAAAATAATAATAAAAATAAACAAAAAGCAGTATATTATATCATTTGTTGTGTTTATTTGATGGTCTGGTTTCTGTTGTACAGATTTGGACACCAAATTTGTTACTTATTTAGAAAGATAACAAAGATATAACCTGGGCACAAAAAAATGAAATTGAAGTTGATCCAGCTCGCATCTCTGTCCACAAACATTGTAAACATGGTAACCACGTGATCATGACTAATTGTAAAAGTGAAGAAGAATCAGGAGTCTCTTGGAAAGTAAACATTACTAATCTGTTTATGCTGGTAAGTGGAAGGGAGGTACAGTGTGTGGGGTGGG
>KN883397.1:50929-62704 GCA_000934455.1 Apostichopus parvimensis | reverse complement strand
TCCAAGGCGTGCTGCATGGATTAGGGCCCAAAGCTTTTTCGTGGTCCTGTTGCACTCATTAAAGAAGTAATGATTTAGTGGTCATTTAAATTGGTCAAGCCCTCTTTGGACCGGGCAAGACGCATTATGGTACTCTTCTGCAATGTCCTTAGAGTACATGTTACCCATCGGTTTGGTGATCCAAGGCGTGCTGCATGGATTATGGCCCAAAGCTTTTTCGTGGTCCCGTTACACTCATTAAAGAAGTAATAATTTAGTGGTCATTTTAATTGGTCAAGCACTCTTTGGAACGGGCAAGACGCATTATGGTACCCTTCTACAATGTCTTTAGAGTTCATATGACCCATTGGTTGGGTGGTCCAAGGCGTGCTAGTTTTGATTAGGGCCCAAATGTTTTTATTTCAGTTCCTGTTACATTCATTTAAAAAATTGTTGATTTAGTGGTCAATTTAATGGTCAAGCACTCTTTGGACCGGGCAAGACGCATTATGGTATCCTTCTACAATGTGTTAAGAATTCATATGACCCATTGGTTAGGTGGTCCAAGGCGTGCTAGTCTTTATTAGGGCCTAAAGTGATTTTTTCAGGTCCCGTTACATTAATTTAAGAACTGATGAAGTAGTGGTCATTTTAGTTGGTCAAGAACTATTTGGACCGGACAAGATGCATTATGGCACTCTTCTACATAGTAATTAGAGTTCATATGACCCATAGATAACCTCTTTCCAGACCAAATGTTGAACATCTTGAAAGAAAGCTTTTGTCTTGCCAGAGGTGTTACGTCGATACCATTGTCGAATACGTAACTGAATAGGTAGCAGTTACTCATTCGCGAATGTCGAACGAGGAACGGGGAATAAGTATCTAACTTCACACCGGTCTTTCCCCTAAATTCCACATAACCAGCGTTACCAGCGACAGTTGACGAAAAAACGCTAGATTTGCGAAAATAAAACCCAAGAAAACGCTAAATAGAGGTTCCCTAACTTTCGTGTTGTTTCGAGTCAATTTTGCACAGATTCGTAGGATGAATGGTCACCGATCACAAAATAGGTTTTGAATAGTTGATTTGAGTGATAGTCTGACCCAGAAAATTTTAAAAAAATATGGAAATTTTCGGTAGGAATTTCCGAAGATTGGGCAAAAATACCCAAAATAAATTTGGATGGATCTCCAAGTAAGAATTTTGTCTAAAAAATCTGAAAAATGGTCTATTTTTGGTAAATTTAACCAGTTTTAGGCAAAAAACGCTAGAATTACCAAAATTAGAAAAACCGTGCGCTAGAACCCCAGAAATAACTAAAAACGCTAGATCTAGTGTAAAAACGCTAACGCTGGTAACACTGCACATAACATCTATTCACAAGATAAAGCTAACTAATATAATGTGCTATAACTTAGCCAGTTCCCTGCAAACAAGGACCCGCCGAAAGCAACCCAACCAGATTCCTTGTTTGCTCTAGATAGAACTTATAGATACCAGGAGAGAACCTGGGCTATCGGCAATAAATCAAACGTAGAACAACCGAGTTTCAATTCCATATCGGTGTCAATAGAATTGCTTAATATATACTTTACCGTGGCTTTTTAGTGCCGTTGTGAACAAGAAAATATGTTAGAGCACTTATTTCAAACAGTTTGATGCCAATATTCGAACTGAAAATTTGACAAAATGTTACAAAATATACATTTTAATTAAAATTATTTAACTTTGTAGAGAAACTGTGATAAATGTGGGAAGAATTCAAGTTTTTGGGAAAGCAGCGTCCTATTTCATTGGGTAACGTTACGATTGGTCAATAATTAAGGTGTGTCGTGGGCCGTTGGCCATAGGCACAGGTTCGTTTACTCTTATATTCAACTGAATAAGACTACATAGTTCATACAGAAAGCTTCTTTAGTACCTATATCATTGTGCAAGTAGAAGGTTTGTTTCTATTTTCTGTTGCAGAGTCCGACTCGTAAAGAGATACAATTTTATGCAAAACAGAAATGAAAAACCATTATTTAAAAATTATGTGTACTTTTTGTAGTGCATGAAACATATGGAGCGCCAAAAGGGAAAGAAAAAATCGTCGCTTCATGAAGTAGCCAAATTCAAAATTTCCCCTGACTGATTAAGCTAGAATCCTGAACTTTTGTGGTAGGGGCAAAGCGAATGGAGGGTGTTATAAAGGAGGAGGACTACACTGAGTATGTTAAAGCAGAATTATATGAAGCTGGTGGAGGTTGTCTAAGCTTTCTCCCCACCCCCTCAAAAAAGTAAACTTTTAAAAGTTAAATGATGTATTCTTGTGTATTTTGCTCTATGTAAGTAGTTATATCCGCAAGATTGTGCTAACAAATACTAATCAACTAAAGGTTTCCCGACTGTTTATATGGGAGGGCCAGATTCGACTGAAGTATTTTATAAAGGTGGGGTGCTGCCGTGGGATCATTGAAGCCGACTCTCATGTATGGGAACCCAGGGTCCTTCCCCACCAACAAAAGTCAAATGGTGCATTATGAGGCAAATTTAGTCTATATGTTAGATTTGTATGAGTAGCCCTAAACGGAAGTTTATACTTATAAATAATAACAAATTCAAAATTTCCTCCGACTGATTAAAGTAGGGGCCTGAACCTTTATGGGAGAGCCAGATGCAAATGACGGATTTTTTTAACGGAGGGGTGCTGCCTTGTGATCATTGAAACCGTCTCCAATATGGCGGGATTGGCGGGTCCTCGAATGCGGCATTCTGAGGCATATTTAAGCTATAACTCAGATCTATACAAGTAGCCCAAACCCAAGGTTTTGTTAATAAATATTTCTGTGACCCAACAATACTCCTAACCCCTTCCGGCACCCACTCGCCTATCTCATGTTCTCCTCTCCTCCACCCCGTCGTAGTCTACATAAAAATCTATCAAGTACGCGTTTTGGAAATTAACTTTGGTGTAACGTTTGTTTACGGGATGCTCACTTATAGGCCTCCGTACATTTCAGATGATTCGTAGATTAGCACTTAGCGTATATACCACGGCGATAACTCGCATTCACTGCTTAATCATAGCTTCGTGCTGATTTAAAAACAACATGGGTTGCTGTCTGGTTCGACTTTTTAATCCCATTCCTCCAACTGGTAAGTTAAATTTACAACACAGCTTTCATTGTTTTTCTTTCAATAACTTCCTAATATTTCCAATCCATCACTGTATGTTAAGAGAATGTTTAAAGTACTAACATGTAAAAGATATATACCTATGGTTATTATAATTATAGGCCTCTACATTTTAGAAAGTTTATCCAATCCTATCACTCAGCCAGCAGCCTCAAAGTTTGTAAAATATAAGATATCTTACAATATTAAAAGTTATGCTCACATCAGGACCTAAGCGCTGAGGCCGGTGTCACATGGTCGACATTCAAGTGATGAAAATTCACAATTATCAGTCCCAGTGCTCCTTCGTTCCACGGCGATGAATTTGAGGATGGAATGTTTTATCTTTGTTTTAAGAAAGAAAGAACGAACTAAAGAAAGAAAGAAAGAATATAAGAAAGAAAGGGAAAGGAGGGACTAAATTGGTGATACGAGCCATGATTATAACTATGAAGAGAAAATTGTGATAGTCTGATATGAAAGCATTGAATCAAATGTATGTCATTATTTTATATCTCTTTGTCTGTCTAAAGAAATGAAACCCTCTGTTTTACAATAAATGTTTGAAATCACGTAGGCTGGTAAACAATTCCCTGCACCAGAAAATGACAGAAATGGGGATGAGATTCCCATAAAGTGTTTCAAATTCTTTTCTTCCTTGAGATGATCTAATGTTAATATGGTGAGATATTTCACTGCCTGTGGATCGATAAATTGGCCACCTCTACTCACTTTCAGGACTGGCGTTAGAACGGTTGGTACTGATTGTGTACCCCCGTCCCCAATCTCAATTCCTGCACAGAGAAATACATTTCTTTGCCAACACTTCACTTTTAGTACATTATCGCATGTTTTGATGTACATCTTAGGTTTTTAGTACATCATCGTATATGTTTAGTACATGATCGTAAGTTTTTTAGTACATGAACGTATAAAATTAGATCATCATTAACATCATCATATGTTGTGGTCCTTTTCGCGTTCCATACGAATGATCCTAACTGATGAACGAAACCTCAGGACAAAGATAAATATTTGATTAGCACATTTTCCAGTAATGGTTTTTGGACTACACACGCTTGGTTGACCCTGAATATATATACTGTGGCTTTTTAGTGCCGTTGTGAACAAGAAAATATGTTAGAGCACTTATTTCAAACAGTTTGATGCCAATATTCGAACTGAAAATTTGACAAAATGTTACAAAATATACATTTTAATTAAAATTATTTAACTTTGTAGAGAAACTGTGATAAATGTGGGAAGAATTCAAGTTTTTGGGAAAGCAGCGTCCTATTTCATTGGGTAACGTTACGATTGGTCAATAATTAAGGTGTGTCGTGGGCCGTTGGCCATAGGCACAGGTTCGTTTACTCTTATATTCAACTGAATAAGACTACATAGTTCATACAGAAAGCTTCTTTAGTACCTATATCATTGTGCAAGTAGAAGGTTTGTTTCTATTTTCTGTTGCAGAGTCCGACTCGTAAAGAGATACAATTTTATGCAAAACAGAAATGAAAAACCATTATTTAAAAATTATGTGTACTTTTTGTAGTGCATGAAACATATGGAGCGCCAAAAGGGAAAGAAAAAATCGTCGCTTCATGAAGTAGCCAAATTCAAAATTTCCCCTGACTGATTAAGCTAGAATCCTGAACTTTTGTGGTAGGGGCAAAGCGAATGGAGGGTGTTAAAGCAGAATTATATGAAGCTGGTGGAGGTTGTCTAAGCTTTCTCCCCACCCCCTCAAAAAAGTAAACTTTTAAAAGTTAAATGATGTATTCTTATGTATTAAGCTTTATGTTAGTAGTTACATCCGCAAGATTATGCTAACAAATACTAATCAACTAAAGAATTTCCCCGACTAATTATATGGGAGGGCCAGATTCGAATGAAGTATTTTTTAAAGGCGGAGTGCTGCCGTGGGATCATTGAAGCCGACTCTCATGTATGGGAGCCCAGAGTCCTTCCCCACCAACAAAAGTCAAATGGTGCATTATGGGGCAAATTTAGTCTATATGTTAGATTTGTATGAGTAGCCCTAAACGGAAGTTTATACTAAAAAATAATAACAAATTCAAAATTTCCTCCGACTGATTAAAGTAGGAGCCTGAACCTTTATGGGAGAGCCAGATGCAAATGACGGATTTTTTAACGGAGGGGTGCTGCCCTGTGATCATTGAAACCGTCTCCAATAGGGCGGGATTGGCGGGTCCTCGAATGCGGCATTCTGAGGCATATTTAGGCTATAAATCAGACCTATACAAGTAGCCCAAACGCAAGGTTTTGTTAATAAATATTTCTGTGACCCAACAATACTCCTAACCCCTTCCGGCACCCACTCGCCTATCTCATTTTCTCCTCTCCTCCACCCCGTTGTAGTCTACATAAAAATCTATCAAGTACGCGTGACTGTGTGATCATCGTCAGGTGTGCATCACCATTACACTCGAAAGGGAACAGAAACTACACATGATCTTAGCCAAAAGGCCGAGAAGCCCTACTTTTTTAAGGAAAAGTCGCCCAGGAAAGAACCTGGGTACGAAAACCAAACTACCAAACGACTGATCCGCTCTCAACCCCAGTCCCCTTGCATCCGGACTGTGACTGTGTGATCATCGTCGGGTGTGCATCACCATTCCCCTCGAAAGGGAACAGATACTACACATGATCCTAGCCAAAAGGCCGAGGAACCCAGGCGCGTATCCAGGGGGGCGTTGGCGGCGCGCGCCCCCCGGGTAAGAAAAAGAGGAGAGAAAAAAAGAGAAGAAAAAAGGGAAAAAAGAGGGGGAAAAAGAGGAGGAGGAGAGGAAGGAAGGGAAAAGAAAAAGAAGAAAGAGAGAAAACGGAGAAAAGGAGGGAGTAAAAGAAAACTGCCAAGACACCGGGAAGAGAAAGAGGAACAGTGACATCATTACAGCGCTGATCCTTATTACACATGGCCGGGTAGCCAGTGACGGATCGAAGATTTCGGAAGGGACGTGCGCCTTACCTTACCCCTTACACCGACAACTCCATTTTTGACGTTTCCATTTTTCCTCTCTCACTAATGTATCTATATAAATACTATATATGGTCTATCATAAAGCGTGTGTGTGTATGAACGCCTTAAACAATTGTGCTATGAAACCAACTGTGGCTGGTCTCAAACTCGACCGAGTCGTCGGGGAACATGACGCATTTCGGGAAGGGGGAAACCGCCCCCCCCCCGAGCATATTTTTTTTATGATATCGCTAGTAATTTCAAAATAGAAAATGCTTAGATGCAACTTACAAGGCATGGGAAGTGTCATTTCTAGCGATCTGGGAGGCATTTTCGGCCAAAATTTCTTGTATGCTTCGCGTCAACCCATGGCCTGGGTAGTGCCATTTCCAGCGATCTGGGAGGCATTTTCGGCAAAAATTTTCTTGTACGCTTCGCGCCAACTCGTGGTGGCACTACGCTTAGATAGTTTGCCTACAGTCTTCGCCCCTCCCTTGACAAATTATTCGCTACGCACCTGTTCGAATTTGTAAAGCAAACAGCAGATATCACATCATATCAGTGACCATAAAAATGGCGGTTCCAGGATGAACAGCCTCAAAACTGTCGATGTGTGTAGTCATAGGAACCCAATTTGTTTTTTTTGGGGGGGGGGGGCTGTAACGACTTGCCCGATTAATATAACTTAAACGTGGAAATTGCGCAGTATACCGCGGGATGCTAATGTAAACAACGAAATGTCTTATGTAGATGGAGAAAAAGCATGGAGGTCCAATTATGTCAAATTCTAGTAATGACGAATTAGTCGGCCAAGCTTAGAACTTTATTTTAATTATCAAGGAGATATTTTTTCATTTCCTTTAGCTACATCATTGCAATTTATTTTTCTTTCAGTAGGACCCCCCCCCCCGGCCTCCTACGCCTGTGTGTGTAGTGTTCGGTTTCGGAAATATCTGGTATTATTTCATTTCCTTCAACCAAGTTTTATAATAGCCGTTATAAGAGGGTTTTTTATATTTTTTAATATTTGTACACCAATAAATTAACTGTGTCTGAATTTTCGAAAATTTCCTTACCAACATTCTTCATCATACTTCCCTCTTCTCGTGTAATTTTGACCGGTCTGTTAGGGGTTGAAGGAGGTGAAAAATATGGGGGCGGAAGTATCATTCCGCCACCCCCCCCCCGCCTCGCAAGTCAGAAAACCCCTTTTTCATTTCTCAATAAATGATAACAACATTCGTCATTTTAGCAGAAAACATTTTGGCAGAAAACAATCTCATTTGGAGCACCAAATTGCATCTAAGGCCAGGTGAAAATGCAAAATTATTTACAAAATGGAGTGGGTGTTGAAGTGTGCTATATTGCACCAAATTGCATCTGAGGCCACCTGGAAATGCAAAAAAAATCCAAAGGGGTGAGCCCCCCCCCAGGCCGGCCATCAGTCTTCAGCCCCCCCCCCCCACTCAAAAGTACCTTCCTACGCCACTGATGGCTGACAAAAGCCGGAAAAAAAGGATAAGGTTACCTCACACACTGAAGTACGAGTATAAGCAAAGGTGGTGTTTAACAATAGGAAAGTATGTGTTTGAGAAAGGTAAATTCAAACATTGTACGAAGACAAGAATTCACTACTTCATGGACTCGTAGTCGAATTTTCAAAACAAATATGTAAATGTAGAGTAAAGCAGTACACATTTGAGAAATCGTTTGAGACATACGGAAAAAAACATCGCTATATATAGTTTCGAAATTTAAAGAGAAAAATACTAGTTTCAATTATTAACAATTTCTTATGTTCTATCTGGGCTACTATAAAATGCGTATGGAGAAGCTCGTAAAACCGCGCCCATTTCTGCCCACCTTTCCCACTATTTGTTAGCTTATCATACCACGCTATTTATTATAATTTGGAACGATATTCTTCAAATATTTCAAGGTATAAGTTATTCTGTAACAAAAAGAGAGCATGGCAATATATGGGGAAGAGGACCAAAACATTCCCGTCATTGAAAGTTGGCATAGACTTTGGATTTTCAAAATTCTTTTTGAATTCAGATTTAGCTTCGTTCTCAGTGTTTATTCGATAATATTGCTAGGTTGCAATGCAGCTTGATGCAGCCCCTCCCCCCCCCCCCCCCCCCATCCCTTCGGAACCGTCCACCATTGGACGTAGAAATACTTTCAACAGAAAGTAAATTCTTCTCTTCACATATATTTTTGTACGAAATACGAAGATAAAAAGAGAAACGCCAAATTCGAAATTTTCCGGGGACTTCGCCGCCTGTAACCTCACCATGCACGAACTAGCCCAAGCTTTCAAAACATAAGGAGCTGAAAGCCAGTGGTGGGGCCATTCCACAGAATAATTTCATTTGTCTATAGCTGTTATCAGTGCATGCGATATCTCCAAATTACGACGCTCGTTTTATCCCCAAATTCATCTCAAAATATTGATGTTTTATGTCAAGCATTTTGTGTTTATACCCTTATAAAATGCGTTTTACGTGGCATCCACCAATTTCAATATTTAATCATTTTGGCATCAGAGGAAATTGCCTTGAGTGGATAACAAGTTACCTTAATAATAGAATCCAATTTACAAGTTTTAACGATACTAAGTCTATTAGTCATACTATTCGCTGCGGTGTTCCTCAAGGCTCTATCCTAGGTCCTCTACTTTTCATTATCTATATAAATGATATAAGTAATATTTCAACTCTATGTTCTACGATGCTTTTCGCGGACGATTAAAGGGTCTTTTTACTGATCACAACCCAAATGTACTGGAACATATTCTTAACTTAGAACTTGTTAAGTTTCATGATTGGTTTAAGGGGTGCGGGGATTCTCTCAAAAGTTAATTGTTTTTACTTTAATCGCACCACATTGTACATACTGCATACTAGTTTGGTCTGGTACCAGTCACACGTGTTTAAACAAACTCTTTGTTCTTCAAAAAGGAGCAATATGACAATTACAATGAACATACAAGTAAACTTTTCAAAGATCTTAACACCCTCAAGCTCCCGGCCCGGATTTAATAAATGTATATGTAGCCACATTTGCATAAAGAGCTATTCATGGACAGGTCCCACCTGCTTTCGACAATTTCCTTGTTCACAACCATTACATTCACAATAATAACACGCGCCACATACAAATTGTACGCCCTAATCGCATTCACACCAATGTACGAAAATATAGCCTTCGTCCTCGTACAAGCATCACATGGAACTCTTTGCTGCTTAATATCAGGTCACAACCTTCTCGAAATTCGTTTAAATACAAATTTTACTTATACTGAGATTGATGTTCCTCTTTCTTTCTTTTCTTTTTCTTCCTTTCCTCCATTTTGTCTTAGTTATTTTCATAATTCTTTTTTTTTTTTTGTATAAGTGATATGTGTACTCTATGTACAGGGAATGTCTCTCTAGATAAGCCTACAAAGGTTTTTTGATACACTTGCTTTCACATTCCATAACTCTCTGTATTCGCTACAAAAAATGTAGGCTATACATGTTGTGAAAAAAATCAAATAAATAAATAAACAAAACGAAACGATAATGTATTGTGGTCGTTTTATGGCGTAATTCGGTTTTTCACTTAAGATAATGATGTTTTGTGTCAAATCGAAATGTTTAATTCGGAATTGTTCACTCCTAATTTCAACTTTCATCTAAAACATAAGATACTTTGCTATTAAATGGTGACGTTTTACTTTGAAGTTTTAGACGTTTTTCCCCTTACTTATAGCTTATTTTAGCATGTACACATATTTTTGAGTAATTGTGACATCTCAATTACACTCGTGAGATTAGACGTGTTTGCTATATCATCCTTTTTCTTTGAGTCACTTTATTGGTATTTATGATCTGGTCTTCACATTCTCTGCTTTTCAGATACTTTTCCAGTACAGTGTACCGAGGATAATGATATCCAGGATGTCAGTCATGATAGGAGTCTACTTGGTATTCAGATCCATCCTCCCAGGATTCAATCAGTTCCTACAGAGTTTGGTATGATGTCATGTTTGTTAAATGTTCATCTTATTGGAGGATATGTGTAAAGCATTAAAAGATTGATCTTACCAGGATTTAAGTATCTCCATATATCATATTCCAATAAATTAGAAACTTCACTTTACATCCCTTCTTTCTCTGCCAAAATATTGGCTTCATTACAGTATATATAAGATTACGCTAAATATGAAGTTGTTAAAGCAAACTTACTTATTAGAATTGTGTAAGGATGAAGAACCATGATGCACTGCAATAGAAAGTACCACGATTCATGGCTATAATTAGTTACTACGTATCATAGATGATTTATTAACTGCAATATATTGAACAGCCAGTTGGTACAAGTTTCCAATACTTCACCACGTTATTGTCTTATATTGAACAGCCGTTTTTAAACTTTACCAAGTATATGCGAGGTGTTCATAGTGCTCACACCGTCAATGCGATTGCTTTGAAGCGGGATATGAAAGTACATCAATACCAAATATTGTCCCAGCTGAGTGGTATTGAATAAAATGCAGCACTTCTCTTACACTCTGTACATAAGTTATCTGTACACAGAAGACTGGTCACTCATCCTTCTCTTTAAATACATTAACGAGGTAGATAGATATTTTACTAAAAAAAAGGAAGGTCACCTGGCATTAATTTTATCTGGTCGTGATAATTTTTCTTTTAAATCCGTTTCTGGTTCAAAGTTCTGGACGTCAAGATTTGGTCCCACTTGATATTCAGAATTGTCCATGGTCAGAAAGGCTCAGCCTTCAGCCCATCAATGTATCAGTTGTAATAGAAAGAAAGCTTCAATTCAAACCAGCAGTGCTCTAGTCGAGTACATCCGGGTACTTCGAGTTTCGAGTACCAAGTTCTAGTCCGATTACTGTTTTTAATAATCCAAGTACCGAAATGGAGTACTTTTTCTTCCGGCTTCTTTTTCGAGTACTTTTTCGAGTTCCATATGAAAAGTCCGTTATGTTAATGTTCCAAGATTAGTATTGTAAGCAAACGAATATTAATAACCTAACCTTTGATTTGTTGTAGATGACTTAAGCCCAGCAATTTCTACTGACCGTTGTTCATCTGAAAATGGACGCTTGGTCACCCATCCCACCGACAACCATTGAATCAATTAAATTGGATTTTAGATTTTCTGACATTTACTCAACGTAATGAACCGGATGGAGGACGACATTACGCCAACAACATGTTGCAGTTTTTCTTTCATTTTTTGTGGTTCTGTGCATGAGGGTGACGTCATCTTGACTAGTTTCCGTTATCATATAGCCAGTATTGTAGTAAAAGTACACATTTTTCTGTAATATAAATTTTCCCATCTGTTGTACTTCAAAACAACGTCAGTTTGTCTTATCTATAACAGAAAGCTGCCTCGCCCTCCCCCCCCCCAGGCTCCCCGTCCCGGCTTAAAGGGCCTCTCAAACCCACATGCGAGTTGTTAAAATAGTCCAAAAAGAATGGTTGCCTAGAACCAAGTTTTATAGTCCATTTCTACAAACCTATATTGTTGTTATTGATTACAAATTTGACACTGTTTTGTAATTTACGGTGGTGTCAGCCTATAGTCCACTTAGAAACACTGGCGAGATATGAGCAATGCTTACTGGCATTTT
>KN883397.1:37966-48874 GCA_000934455.1 Apostichopus parvimensis | reverse complement strand
TGCTAGTTCCCATCTTCAAGAACATTTCACTCGGGTTTATAAATGAGATTTAGCCTCTAAAGCTTAAGAAAAAAAACAAAGAGCATGTTGAACAGCTGAGTATTCATAGAGTTGAGTTGTACAGGAACATACCAAAAATTTGCATGTGTATTATGGTACATTTGCAGCAAAGAAACCAAGAACCAAATTTAGTATGGTATTTAGCCCCCTGATAAAACCATTATATATCATTGTCTACTGTTATGCTGTGTAAAGCCAATATACCATTTTGGCAGCATTAATGAAAGCCATTTGAGAAGTTACATACTGTAAACCAATCCTTTCTTTGTTTTCCAGATCACCTTAACTGAGACCCTGTTTTTCATTCTTTTTTCCTTATATTCCTTCTCAGGTTTCATCACATTGGAGTACCCAAAGAAGGAGAGTGTTCAATGCTATACAAAACATAATACAAAGATCGAATTTGAGCAATACCAGTTTGAAAAATATTCTGGGCATAAATGTTAAGTTCCAGGTCTGATTGTGAGTTTCCATAATGTCTTGATCAAAAAGAACTTGGTAAAATATAGAAATGAGAATACTATTTGAAATTAAAACTTTTAAACTAAGCCAAAAATTGTTTATGTTGGTCATTTCAGTTTCAAAAACAAAATCAGGCGATAGGGGTCATTCGTTAACATTTTTAAATATGCATGATGTTACGTTAGGATGGCTGACTTAAGATTGGAAGAGCTGAGGAAGAACAGTGAATTAAAACAAAATTGAGATTCTTGATTTTATAATCAAATATTTAATCGCTACTATTTCAAAGAGTGAATTACTGTACTTTGTTTAATTGTAAAGCAACATGTGTAACATTAGTCTGCCTTGCCTTTTGTTTTAATAATGTTCTTGTTTGGAATTAATATTCATTTGACCTAGCTTTAAATTTGTAAATTCATGTTGTTGACTAAAAACAATGTTTATTGGGTACACTGAGCCTAAGTAATCTTAAACCAAAGTTTGTTACCTTTTGTGATGAGAATGTTAGCTGCGTGTAATTATTTTGTGATCTTTTTTCTTTCAGAAACTTTACAATTTTCCAGTTCTCCCAGACAATCCAACAGACAAATCTAAATGATGAGAAACAGGAACAAAAAGATGAAGAAGGTACAGTATGTTATCTCTCTGATTATTGAATCTAAAACAAAATGTATTTATTCTTTTGGGAAGATACATTGATGAACACAATGATTCAATTTTCATAATTAACATTTTGCAATTTCTTGTCAAGTCGTTGTTTTATATTCACCACAGTGCACTGTGAGAGATTGCACTTGTATTAATATGAAAGGTAAATTTGAGATTTCAGAAGTTTATGCCTAGTAGGTTGTTTTGTAATACTAGGTCAAAATATTGTTAGATTGAGTGATTGTGTCAATATAAAGTTTTGTCATTTGGGTTGAATATTTGAATTTGAAGCTATTGCAGAGAACTGCACAGAAACTTTTTTCATTCGTTTGTACACAAGAATTTGTGTCATTGCCAGTGGTCTTTCAGTTGAAGGTGCTTGATAGTGTTGTCTTTCTTTTATCTAAGTTCTGTAGAAGTTCAGTGGCGTATATACTGTAGTGTACACCTCATGGCAATATCCAGTGGAATGAAGTCTTTTCCAAATGTGGCTCAGTTAAAGCTTTGAAAGCTCGACTACTTATTTTAAACAAAGCTTGATTAATGAAATGTAAATCAGTATGTCTAGGATTAATGTGTTCTAAATTTGCAATAAAATTTTACAAACAGTTTTAAAGATATTTTGCCTAATAGTTGCAATTACCAAACATACATGTGTGATGAAATCAAGAACAGACAAGAAAGTAGTTGGTTATGATTTTATGTTTTATTCTATTGTTTTGAGTTTGGATTCAAAACTATAGGGTATATTACACTGGTGCTATGATTTGACAATAAAAAGTTTCCAATGAATGTAGAGTAATGGTGCTCAACCCATTTAAGAGGAAGACAACTGGATTCAAATTTTGAACAGACGAAATGAACGTTTGTCATAGACTCATAGTGTATGTAGGACATCTCACCTGTCTGCTACAAGTTCACTCTTGGTACAACAATGGACCAACTTCAGCTGTTGTTATATCAAAAATTACTTGTAGGAATTACATGCTTGTTTCTTGAGATGCTTGGAAATATGTTTGCCTTGGTTATTTCACGATAAAGTATAAAAATACTCCCTGGTCTCGTCTTTTAAGTTTTAGCTCAACTAGTTGAGCTTTTGTAATGGCAATGCATCTGTCTGTCTGTCTGTCTGTCAACAGTTGTTGAAAGGCCACTGTGCGCATGCTGTTTGATCGTTTCTTGTCAAACTTGGTGAGGTAATGATGCATGTCTGATTGTCAACAGGTTGATACTCATGCTAGCAAAAAGTAGGTCAAACGTCATTTGGGGTCAAAGAGAGGTAAAACAGTGAAATCTCGCCAAAGCCTACAGTACTCCTCATTGGGTTAATGTTTGATTTTAATCAAACTTGGTCACAGTGTACAGTTATTGATTGGTCATTAAAGGTGTTCTTACTTTTGATGTCAAAGGTCAGCTGAGGTCACATGAGGTTAAAGTGTGAAATTCATATCAAAGCCTACTCCTCTGACAGCTTTTGTGTTATTATGATTTTAATTGGCCGTGGATGGGACCATCAGTTAATGGGCCACAAAAGTGATTCATTTGTAATATTTGTGATTAATATTTGTGATTCATTATAATATAAATTTGTGATTCATTTTGTAATATGGATCATCTCAGGTCATCTGAGTGATATCAAATACTGCCTCAGAAACATAGCCAAAATGTGTTTGGGAGCATCACTAGCTGGGTTTCTTAACTAGGTTTCCTTCTCAACTGGGCCCAACTAGGTTCTCAACTGAGACTCTTCTCAACTAGGTCCTACTGGGTTCCTGTCATTGTAACTGAACTGAGCTATTCAAATAGGATTTCTATCAACACAATGCCCTGAGCTGAGTCTGGATGTTACTGTAAAGCAGGCTCAACTGTGCCTCAACAACATGATGTTCAGTTACTAAATCTAACAGTAACTAGCCATCTTGAGATAATGTTTTTACAAGCCAGCATGTCACCTACTTACACTCCCACTCACAACATACACGTACATATCAGCTTCACTACATAAGAAAACCAGTAGAAGATAAACAGTATTCTTGCAATCAACATTATTTGTGAATTCTTGGAGTACAACTAACCATTACATACCTTGTTCAATGTTTCAAAGACATCAGGTAGTTTGCAGTTGAGCTACAGCTGTGTCATTGGAGATCTAGTTGTGAATTGAAATGAATAATTAATATATCTCTTCTTTTTCTTCCTTCTAGTGATTATACAGATCCTCAGAGGGGGAAGTTTGGACAATGATAATATCGGAATGTTGCTAATGCTCCTCCTTATAATCACGTTGCTGAACATTCTCTCGAAGGGAGATGATGCCCAGAACATCTCCTGGCAGACATTTATTAATGACATGTTAGCCAAAAGAGAGGTGAAATATCTTATGTTTGATTTCATCATTTTCAGTAAGTAAAGTAAATCCTCCAAGCATAAATTCCAGTACAGTCTGAGAATGTAACTGTGCAATTTTTAAATCATAATTTCATTTAAGTGTTTCGAAAAATTGGTCACTATTTTATATACAAAAATAGAAAAGAGTTACTTTTTTCTTCATTACTAATCAATTTTGAGGTTTTCAACAAAAGTGGAGTAGTGGGAGGAGTCACATGCCAGCTATGCCACCGATTTCCACAGTCCCAATTTGATAGTTATTTCTCAAAAAGATGGTTTAGGAGCTTCATTAAATATGTCAAGGTGTTGGTCTTGATTTGTTCAATTAATCATTTGGCTTGTAAAATCCTGTAACTTGTAATATAGTCAGATGAAAGACCAAACAGAACCAGATACATCAGGTAGACCTGTAAGAACTTTGTGTCTTTGTGATTATAAACTTTATAAGAGAAGTCAGTGTCCTCTGGTATCTGTCTTTCCAGAAACCATTATTAAAAGTATGATTGAAAGTGAAAGAAGTTTGATGAAGCCCTTTTGTACAAACTGTTAAAAGCACACGTTTGCATGTTAACAATTTTCCATTCTCCCTGCCGCATCTTTAACTTGGAAAAGGTCAAAGGTCTGTCTGTCACATACTACGATTCTGATGGAAGTGGTGAGGCATCCAATCCAGAATCTGACGTTGTCCATGTGTTCTTGCATGATGGTGCCATCGTGTTTTGTAGAGAGGTAAGAACTTCACAGGTTATGAGGCATGCAGTAGGGTATTGACTGTTGAGTATACTTTGTGGAACAGGACATATTATGGGAGATGGGCAATGGTATGAGAAATTGATAATACTATGGGGAATGGAGCATGCTATTGGGAGTGAGTCATAGTTTGAGGGATGGACCATGCTATGGGGAATGGAGCATACTATCGAGGTGGACCATGCTATAGGGAATGGAGCATACTATCAAGGTGGACCATGCTATAGGGAATGGAGCATACTATTGGGATGGACTATGCTATGGGGAATTGAGCATTGTATGAGTATGGACCATGCTATTGGGAATGGAGCATACTATTGAAATGGACCATGCTATGGGGAATGGAGCATACTATTGGGATGGACCATGCTATAGGTAATGGAGCATACTACTGGGCTGGACCATGCTATAGGGAATGGAGCATACTATTGAGATGGACCATGCTATGGGGAATGGAGCATAACATGAGTTTGGACCATGCTATGGGGAATGGAGCATTATGAATGGACCATGCTATAGGGAATGGAGCATGCTATTGGGATGGACCATGCTATAGGGAATGGAGCATTATATGAGTTTGGACCATGCTATGTGGAATGGAGCATTATATGAGTTTGGACCATTCTATGGGGAATGGAGCATACTATTGGGATGGACCATGCTATAGGGAATGGAGCATACTATTGGGCTGGACCATGCTATAGGGAATGGAGCATACTATCGAGGTGGATCATGCTATAGGGAATGGAGCATACTATCGAGGTGGACTATGCTATGGGGAATGGAGCATACTATTGGGATGGAACATTTTATGGGGAATGGAGCATACTATTGGGATGGACCATGCTATGGGGAATTAAGCATTGTATGAGTATGGACCATGCTATTGGGAATGGAGCATTATATGAGTTTGGACCATGCTATGGGTAATGGAGCATTTTATGAGTTTGGACCATGCTATAGGGAATGGAGATGGACCATGCTATAGGGAATGGAGCATACTATCAAGATGGACCATTCTATGGGGATATGGAGCATTATATGAGTTTGGACCATGCTATAGGGAATGGAGCATTATATGAGTTTGGACCATGCTATGGGGAATGGAGATGGACCATGCTATAGGGAATGGAGCATACTATCGAGATGGACCATGCTATGGGGAATGGAGCATTATATGAGTTTGTACCATGCTATAGGGAATGGAGCATTATATGAGTTTGGACCATGCTATAGGGAATGGAGCATTATATGATTTTGGACCATGCTATAGGGAATGGAGATGGACCATGCTATAGGGCATCGAGCATACTATTGGGATGGACCATGCTATGGGGAATGGAGCATTATATGAGTTTGGACCATGCTATGGGAAATGGAGCATTATATGATTTTGGACCATGCTATAGGGAATGGAGATGGACCATGCTATAGGGAATGGAGCATACTATGGAGATGGACCATGCTATGGGGAATGGAGCATTATATGAGTTTGGACCATGCTATAGGGAACGAAGCATACTTTTGGGATGGACCATGCTATGAGGATATGGAGCATACTATTGGGAGTGAGTCATAGTTGGAGGGATGGACCATGCTATAGGGAATGGAGCATTATATGAGTTTGGACCATGCTATAGGGAATGGAGCATTTTATGAGTTTGGACCATGCTATGAGGAATGGAGCATGATATGGTGATGGACCATGCTATAGGGAATGGGGCATACTTTGGGTGAATGAAGCATACTATTGAAGGGAAGCTTTGTTATATTATGCTGCGCATGCTTCAGCGTTTGGGCTATTAATGCTAAATGCCACTGGCAGTTTCTGCCAGGATCTGACATTAAAGCACATGGTAAGTCGATTAAGAACCGTCAGTCAAAGAATCCGTCAGTCAAAGAATCATGATTCTGTACTCAACATAAACCTGCTGAAGTACTGCTCATTATCATTAAATATTATTCTGCTGTTCTGGTACTGTAAGCCTGTATAGTAACAGGTGTGTGCTGTAATTCAGGAAAATGTCTCTAGTAGATTATTTGAAGTTTTTATTAGCAAGTGCCACAAATTGAACAAGTTACTCTTGTCAGGATTTCAATAGTCTTGTCAGGATTTCAATATCACCTGTTTGCTCTGTCCTGCTTGTACTCGGATCTTCTCTGATCTACTATGAGCCATGCTTTATTTACAGGGAGGGGGTTGGAGGAGGGTGGGTGGAGGAGGTGGTTACAATATGGAGGGGCAAAAACATCAAAGGGCAGTGGAACATGTGACTGTTATTTGTGGGGGCAGAGCAGAAAGATATCTCAGACATTTTCCAACAAAATGGAACCTCTGTGCATTCCATACAACTAATTCTAGTCTTTGAATGATTTGTAACAGGTTTTTTATCCACAAGAGGGCACTTTTGTAGTTACAATTTTGTAATTATAAAATCATGAGAATGTTACTTTTTGTTACTAGAAAGGAGCACTTGCAATTAATGAAAAGGTGACCTTTTCACAAAATGGGCAGTTTTTCACAAAACTGGAAAGGCATATGCCCCCCCCCCCCCCCCCTCCCACTCTTCATTGCTTCTAGTTCTACCATCCCAGTCTATGTGGCAAACTCTTTTAAAATAACACTCAAACTTTCAATACTGACACTTTGAATTTTGGGTGGTTAGACTTATTAATATTCATTAATCATTATTGATATTATTCTTTATTCCTTCTTTGCAGTTATATCGATCTTGTCGTTTCTCGGAGATCTAGGGGACAATCCCTGCTGTAGCCTCGGAGAGGAGCTAAAGAACAGTGCACTCCCTTCACAAGGGACCATTAAAGTACTGGATAAAGCCACTGTAAGTCCAATTATTGTCAGGAAATATCTTCATCTGGTCATATATGTCTGTGTTTGTTGAAATGTGCACAAATCTGAAGGGAAAGAAAACTGTATTAAATAGATAGTGAGAGTAAATGTTGTTTGCAATCAACAAACCCTGTTTAGTCATCTGTCTAGTATTTCTATAGACTATCCAAGTTTATCTAAGTCCCTTAGAAGCCGTCCACTCTGCTAGTCGGTCACACTAGTTGGTAAGAAACAATCACCAAAGGGCAACGTGGAGAGAAAAATTAATTTCACGTAGTTGCTTCTTTGAATGGTTGACCTAGAAGGAAGTGAAGGTGGGTAGTGTACCAGAAGTGGAGGGGGGGGGTGGTGATAAAATGTTCCGACCATGTAGTCTAGATATATAGGAAAGGTATTGTCATGCATAAATCCACATGTTATCTGGTCAAGTGATAAGAAACAGAGTAGTGTATTGTACAGTGATTAGTGTATAATCTGACTTATATAAGCCTTTCTGGTATGAGTGAAGTAAGAACATAGTGTCCAAAGGTTTTGGATCCCAGGGTGTGCACTGAGCTACTTGGTAAAGTTGTCATTATGGCCACTGCCTAGCTAGCATGCACCATGAGGACAAGGATCATAGAAATACATTGATATTTCAGTTTGGGATTTTGTTAAAGAATGTTTAAGGATGCCTGAAATTCATCACTTAATATTTAAAAGTATTGTCCAGAAGTTTTCATATTAATTAATGATAGATAACCTAAAAATGCAAAACAACACTTCACTAAAGCATATTCATATCTGCTTTTATAGGTCTACTATTCAAGTGTCAAACATGCATATTTGTGACATGGATTTTGTTTATCCAGATTTTCACATTTATTACCTATTTGCCATGGAATCATGGCTTCTCTCAAACTCTGGATGCTTCTATAACAACCACTACTTGTACAGTAGGAAGCCAAAGGAGAGATGCCAACATTTCTGCCATGAGCGATGTCAGAGTTTTATAGTTCACTCACTTCCTTAAGCCCAACTCATTTCTTTGTAAAAAAGAGGGGTACACATTTCCCAATCTGATGAAGTGATGAAGTCATAAATTGGATTATATTAATATATTGTTTTTTCTATAAAGATGCCCATCGTGAAACTGACAGATGCCTTCACTCAGATTCGGGTTGATATCAGCTTTAATGTCAAAACCACCACAGAATGTGCCGAGCTTATTGTGGTGAGCTATATGAAACAGTTGAATGTTGTTTGCTGTGTCACATTTTAAAAATTGTTCCAAAGAGAAGAGAATTACAAAGTAGGTTTGTTAAATTGACCAGCGACCAAAAATTTGTGGAATTGATGGGGGATGGATTGACTTTGGTGTAATTTAAAGTAGAAGTAAGTAATTTTGTATTCCTTGCTTTATGGAAAGCAAGGAACCTATGCATTCATCATGTGTGTGTGTGTTTGTATGTGACGCTTGGCTTGTGTACACGATATCTCATGAAGGAAATAATGTTTCATGATCAAACTTGGTGGGTGGATAACCCATAGTGAGAGGAAGATCTCTATTGTTTATGGTGCCTGTGAAGGTCACTAAAGGTCAGTAAGAGGCCCAAAACCAAAATATTAAAAACAGCAGTAACTCCCATTGACAGGGTCCGACATGTAGTAACTAGTATTTTTGCAATAACTTCAGAATAAAATGTCCGTCAAGGTTAGGAGTTATGCTATTGTAACCCAGTAGTCGACACGCATCTAGGTGACCTTTAACCTCAGGTTGACCTCCGGTGACCTATTTCAGTTTCTTAGGTTATTTGAATTTTTGGGGCCATAATCAGATCTCAAATTTACCTTCCGATCAAAATTGTCCATGGTTGACCCCTGTGTGACCTTCGTGTGCAAAGTTATCAGAGGTAAAGGTTTTGTTTTTTTAATAAGTACAGTTAGGATGGTCGTACAGACTTGTCATGTTGTTTTTTTGGAATCAGCGTGTAAAACTACATCTGACCGTGAGGTCAAAAGGTCAAATTTTGAAAAATATGCTCATTTAAGGAATAATGGGGCAAAACCAAAAAAAGGTTGTCATTATTTTGATATATCATAAAGCTCTTTGTGCTCTATAGAGGAAACCAACTCCCGCGTCAATCGGACACCCAGTTCTCAAGTTATGAGGGGCCAAAGGTTGGTTTTGATACCTTATTAGCAATAACATTGTGTGTGTACATTGGAGCACATAGCAATTTAGGAGAGGTTTCACATCACAAAGGGGAATATATTTGATAAAAATCTTCAGGTCATCCAAGGTCATTCAAGGTTGCTCATGTGCAAAAAACTGCCAACTTATGCTAATTTTTGCAACAACTTCTAGTCACAAAGTCTGACATAGCTGATATATTGGGACAAGTTGTGAATGAAGTAGGGGCACATTTTCAAAAATAACCGTGATGTGCTCCAAGGTCAATTATGGGTCAAAATGTGTTTTATTGGCAATAACTTATGAAACTACCATTGACAGGGGCTGACATGGTTGATATTTGTGGACTAGTTGTGAATGGGGTAAGGGATCGTTTCCAAACATAACAGTCATGTGATCCAAGGTCAACAAAGGTCAATTAGTGGTCAAAAACTATTATTTTTGCAGTAACTTAAGAACTAAATGTCCAGCAAGATTGGGAGTTACGCTTTGTAATCCAACAGTCAACCTGCATTTGAGTGACCTTTGACCTCAGGTTGACCTTCAGTGACCTCTATAGTTTCTTTCAAGTCGATTCTTTGAATTTTCGTGGGCATCTTCCGATCTAAATTGTCCATAAGTTGACTCCTCTGCAACCACGTGTGCTAAGTTATTAGAGATCAAGGTTTTGTTTGGTTTTGTTAAAATTCTTAGTAAGTACAGTTCGGATGATTTTGTGAGTTCTGTAAAAAGAGCCAACTCTTGCTCATATCAGACACCTGGTCCTCAACAGGTTCTCAAAAGGACCAACGGTGGATTTGTGATATTTTTGGCAATAATATTGTCTGTGTACATCGGACCACATCACAATTTTAGGACAGTGCTGCTCCCTTTGTAAATATTCCTTACAAGCAAGGAACCATAGGTGCCCTTGGGCTCTTGTTTATCCCTTTTTATGTCTAAGAACAGCTATCTGATCTGAACCACTTGCAGAAGGCAGTCTAGGCGTGCACAGATTCCAAGACATAAAGATCAATGTTATTGTTACCCTCATTCACAAGTTCTTCCTACTTTTCCTGATTTATAAAAGTAAGAAGGAAATAATAATCAAAACTGAAATTCCTCTTTTGTTCTTTCTCAGAACTTTATCTCTCAGTTTCTCACCCTCCCACAATTGGTGTTTGTCTTGAAGCAGTTTCTACTTCAGAGAGACTTAAACGAAGTCTGGACTGGTGGCATCAGTTCCTATGGCCTCATCCTGATGATTGTCAGCTTCCTACAGGTAACATTTCTAGCAGATTATAGTGAGTATACTATAGTCACAACCGTAGCACTATCACTGTAGCCATTTCTTGAGTGATCTGATTACCTTCTTAGCTCTGTCCTGCCACAAGCTCTTCTAGTTTATGACAACCACAACCACATTACTGCACCTCTAATGAGGAAAGAAATCCACCTCTGTTTGTGGTTATAGACATCAGAAAGCTGCCTTTTCTAATTTGGGTGGGAATTTTTTGTTTAGCCCAGACTTGATCCAATAATCTCTTGTATTTAAAGGCATTGAAGACTCGCCCCAAACCGCTTGCGGCCATCTGAA
>KN883396.1:146407-158168 GCA_000934455.1 Apostichopus parvimensis | reverse complement strand
TAATTCCACTGTAGGCGTTTTTCACCTGTATCGAACAATACTAGTTCAGTTTTCGGTGACATATTTTGCCTTACTCTAGAGATCAAACATGATGCTATCCAACTCGAAATCATATGTGATTCCTAAAGCCGGATCTCGAAAGAGATACTTTGAACAGACTTTATGAAATGGAGGTAAACGACAAAGGCAAATGAATATATATATAATTGAAATCGTAGTGAGTTGGAAAATCAAGAACACCAGGATTCGAACCCGGTGGTTAGGGTGTCCGCATATAAAGCGGGAGGCCTGGGAAATGGATAAGAGGGATAAGAAAATGGATATGCTTAAATTTTTATGATCATGTGAGATTCACACACCCAGCAAATAAGTATGGCAAATGCAGCATATACCTGAAATAGCTCTGACGAGTCAGACACAGTTATTGGTGGAGTCTCTTCTAGCAAAGTTATAAAGTAACGTGTAGAGTGCTGAAACTCTTTTTAATTTCATCCTTCGTGGTATGGAGTAATAAGAAAAAGCACAAGATAGATAATTTGATACAACTTCCTTCTTAGGACTGGTCTTAATTTTTGAGGATTCTCAAATGCAGATAACTTTTTGGCAACTTTGATCATCTTGTGAATGAAGCCTTTTTAAGTTTATGCAAGATGAGTCAGCACTCACCAATATCCTGATATAACTCATCCCAGCTGATAAATGTGTTTTAGTTATTATTTTCCTGGTATTTCTCTGACAACAGCGCCGTGCCCGATGGATGCTAATTCAACATGTCCTACCACGGAAGCGAGTCCCGTGTCTGACGCTCCCAACATAACACAGATATCTCCATGGACACTCCTCACTTCAGAATTTGTCTTTCAGGTTTGTCCAACAATGCCTCAAAAGTCATTATACTGTTATTTGTTTTTCCTTCTTTTGTTCTTTATTTTTTTGACCCCAAATGATAAATTAGAAGGACAGATTTTGATCAGCAAGTGTTAGAAATTGATTGCGTATCAGTACTCCTAACCTGATGCAATTTGCCCAAGAGACTCAGTGTTATGGGCATCTTATGCTTGTGCAAAAGTGTGGCCCCATCTTAAAGCAGTTTTTGTTTGATTTTGGTAGAAAACACAAATTAACCATATTTCATTCTAAAATTTCATAATAATTCAGTTTTGTTAGCTGGAGTAATCAACTTCTATTTAAAAAAAATTGAAGCAAAGGTTCTTAAATTCCGATTTGCTTTTTCATATTACCAAAAATATATATGTTGAAAGGTCTGGGCAATGAAATTCTTAGATTGAATGGTATTCATTGTGTACTTGTTAATTAAAGTTCCTTTGATGAAATATGTATGCCTTGCTGTGATCATTTGCTAACATATTTTGACTGAAACTGAATAGATTTGGTAAAAATGCCAGAAATTATTAACAATGCTCAAAAGGCTGTATAAAGGTTTCCCTGTAGTATTCTTTAACATAATCTGTGTTCTTTTTTATTCAATTGTTCGTTCGTTCGTTCGTTCGTTCGTTCGTTCGTTCGTTCGTTCGTTGTTCGTTCGTTCGTTCGTTCGTTCGTTCGTTCGTTCGTTCGTTCGTTCGTTCGTTCGTTCGTTCGTTCGTTCGTTCGTTCGTTTGTTGATTCATTCGTTTATTCATTGATTCATTCATCAATTCATCCATCCATTCATTCATTCTTTCATTCACTCACTCATTCACTCACTCATTCACTCACTCATTCATTCATTCACTCATTCATTCTTTCACGCAATCACTCACTCATTCATTCACTCATTCTTACATTCACTCATTCATTCACTCATTCTTACATTCACTCATTCATTCATTCACTCATTCATTCTTACATTCACTCACTCACTCATTCATTCATTCACTCATTCTTTCATTCATTCATTCAATCATTCAATCATTCACTCATTCTTTCATGCAGTCATTCATTCACTCATTGTTTCATTCATTCATGTATTCATCCATCCATCCATTCATTCCTTCATTTAAAATGCGTAATCTGTATTAAACTTTTTCATTTTTTTAGGAGGGTGAAGTGTTCAAGGTAGTTCATGCCCAGCTGAAATCCCTCTACGGTTCCCACAAGGGCGCCCTGGTGCTCACATGTTGCGCTGCGTACGATGTAAACTCGAGTCCCAAGTACACCAATGCCTCAGATGCCCTGGTCGTCCTGTCCGAGGTGGAACCTGTTCGTACTTTGAATGCTTCGGCCATTCCAGGTAGGACCTTTACCATATGTATGCACTGGTGATCTTTACATTGCAAGTCACGATTTATTAAAGGAAAGAGTCATAGCATGATCAGGGATGTGCCTAGGATTTCCTGAGTACCGGGTATACTGATCACCGTCCTGGGGGAGGGGTCTAAGGGGGAGGGGGTGTCCCCCTCCCTATTGAGAAATTTTTCGATTTTTGAAGGTGCTCAGATGCCAAATGCTGGCACTTGTGTAGCTTTTTATGCACATACAGTAGTTTTGCTAACAAATTACATTTTTTAATTTTTGTTTTAGTGAAATATATTACATACCTGGTAAAAGTTATTAGTGTTTCAAAGAGATTTTACAAGGGACCAATTGAGAGCCGTAAGTAATGTTTCTTGCATGCGTAACTGATGCATTATTAGTCTGTATGATTTTGGCATAGACTAGGCCCAATTTATGTTGAATATATTGTTAGGAATGTCTAGAATTTCTGGTATAGATTTATGCATAAATGTAATGTTCTCATAACAGTCTTTCCAAACGTTCTTCAATTTGACGTCCATTACAGGCGTGATACAGGGTCTCCTGATGAAATGTTTTTGGTCCTAAAATGTATCAATTTCAAATTCTCTGCATACTCACCTCTAGGGCCCCTCTCACCCCCTTCACCACTCCCCCCATCCCTGCACCTCATTGAGCAGGTTATTCATTATTATACAAATAATGAATGGTTATGAGTGCAATAGTGCAAATATTTCATGAGTTGAAAGATGGAATGTTCCATTCAACGAGGCGCAGCCGAGTTGAATACAACACCTTCAAATTTGGATATAATTGGATGTAAAATGCTCTCATGCAACAGATTGTTTTGAACAGACAGGTTTCTCTGCTCTCTTACAATTGAAAAAAGTGCTATCAAAAAAGTATAACCCATGGTTCTATTTCATAGAGTGCAATAGAGCGGATTTTGCATGCAATCGACGAGCAATTGACCAATCAAATGGCCGGAATATAATTAGGTGTTGTATAAAGTATGGTTATGGTGACTGACGGGATAATGTATTGTTTCATCGCTATGGCAACATATCTTTTGCAGGCGCTTTCTTGGGACTTCAGGAGACAGAGCTATTAAACCCAGCATACGTAGAAGTCTCGCCTTGTCCTTGCGATCTGCATGAGAGCAAATGTGATACTGACTGTTGCTGTGATATGGTAAGAGAGATCGTTCATACGAAGCCAAATCTTAGTTTTACCTATCCTTATGATTACCTCTCATTCACTAAAGAACCTGAATACTTATCTCAAAGCGGGACTCACCGTTTGATTGATTGATTGATTTCAAAGGAATATGGAAGAATAGATGTCATGAAATAATCCACATTGGTGTCTTTCAAATGAATTTTTCCTTCTCAAATAAAAAGGAAGAAGAAAAAAAGGTGTATAAGCTAGAGGGCCCGGCGTTTCGATCCTAGCAGGATCTTCTTCGAAGGCAAAAATGAAGCGGAAAACAATTTAGGACAGGTTTGCACTAGACAGATATAAAGAACTCAATTGGAACTATGAACAATGAATAGAGTCAAATTAGACTGAACAAAGGAGAATAATTAGAGTAAAATTAAATTGAACAAAGGAGATGAAATAGCTGAGGAGATGCAACAGGGTTACAATGTTTTCATTGACAAGAGCAAAGATGTTTATGGCTAGAATGGGATTTGAACCAGTTACCTCTGGGTTACAAGCCAAGTGCTCTACAAACGGAGCTATCCAACTGTTAGTTGGTTGTGATCCCCTTGTAGCTATTTCTTAGCTGGGGGCGCCAGTCAATTAGCCACAGTACCTTGCAATTCGTGTAACCTGGGACCACTATCCCAGTTTCATTCGATATAACCCAGAAAGCGGCAGGGAATGGATTTCATGAGAAAATTTGGCTTTTTTATATGTTATTATGTCAGTTAATGAATGATGAAAAACCGACTGGGAGTTCTCCAGTCTTCATTTTACATATATAAATGGTTTTTGTATGAGAAACATACCAAAATAATATAAAATAAACTGTTAGTATACTGCTTATCCACTAGAGAGCCTGTGTAAGAGAATGTGTAAAAGTAAGTTGGCCTGACGTTTCGATCCTAGCAGGATCTTCTTCATAGGCTGAATGACAAGTAGCAGTAACAGAAGGTACAAATACACACACAGAATACAGACAGGTTAATGAGCACGGTGAACACAAAAGATGGAGATGTAAGGGGATTAGGGATGGAGAGAAGAAAGAAAGAAACCAACAGGGGAAGAGGAGAGGTAGGAGATTAACAGTGGAGGGACAAAGAGAGAAACATACCCACGGAGTAATTTATGTTTGATCACAAGTTTGCAGCCATTGAACCAAAGAATTAAAGTTAACTGATTTAATTTGATTGAGAGGTGACAGACCCTGATGAATTTGTTGTCCAGATACATCTGTTACATAACTATTGATCTCATGCAAGTCACTTGAGCATAAACTCTGATTTTCTTTTTTGAATACCTACAAATTTTCTTGACGTTTTGAACTGAAACGAGAAATGATATGTAATATAGTGGGATGATGGGAAAGATAAATTTTTTGGGGTTCATATTTCCAGCAAAAACTACTGATGTGGCATTCTAGAGGATTTAAATATTGGGTTATTATAGAATGTATCTTTCATTTTTAAAAAAGCTAATCCAGTTTAACCGTGACAAATGGTCATCAGACCATGGTCTATTTGAAGCTTGTAGTATAATTGTTCAGGATTTGTTTGTAAACAGTTACATATTCTTTGTAAAAGAATTCACAAATTTGTGAAAAAGTAGTCCTGTCGTGTTGATTTGTGTTTCGTAACAGTTTAAGTTATGTATCACTACTCAAAGCAATGAATTTAGCCAACAAGTACTGCTGTGTAAGTTGCTTATTCTTTTGAAAAAGTGTGCAGTATTTGCATTAATTTAAACAATTATTATAAGATTTTTACTGGTGATTGCACTTTCCTTAAAGGAACTCTCACATGCATTTAATAAAAATAAATGCTAATTTTTATCCGTCGTTTCTACTTTTTCAGGAAAGACAGCTTTAAGATAGAAAAAAAAATGTTTTTCTATTTATCATATTCCAGGATTGCTCTGAAGTGGACATAAGCCTATTCACATGCACGGAGGGGGTTGAAGGTGGTAACTTTTCAGCCCTACCCGACTACCTCTGCGATTCCGCGTCCCTCTATCGATCGGACTGGTGGCCGTTTCTCTGCGTTCAGGTATCCAACAGTCCCCATCTGGGTCTCTATTACAACACCATCGTCGGCCTGAAGGACATCTCCTCGTTTAATTCGTATAAATCGCAGACCGTCCTACCGACGACCACCAGCTTTGAGGATACGTCCTCCCGTGAACTGGATTTTGACGAAAGCTTCGGCTCTGTCGGTTATCGCAACGGGTATCCCGTCGAGCTGATGTACGACGGAAATCTCCGTGGGTACCTCACCCTACCCGCGGTCGCCCTCCGCGGCGATTGTCATCACTCGGCCGTAGTCAAGTTCCAAGAGGACGGTTACAGCGAATGCACCAAGCTGTTGGAACCTTCCAGCTGCGCCGATTACACCCCATTCAGCGCCCGGTGGTACCTGCAACCGTCTGCCACCTCCTTTCCGCCCTGTCCAGCGGTCCCGCGAGTGATAGCGGGGTACGGGCAAGCGTCCATCGTGGGCACGAGCGTGAGTTATCTCTGTCTAGGTCGGGGCGTCGAGTCGTATCTCAGATCTCAGTCAGAGTCCTTGCCGAATGCCACGCAGACAGAGTTATTCAAGGATGCAGGCAGCATGGAGGATGGAGGAGAGGAGGACGGTACCTCGACCAGGTGTGAATGGGACGACGGCTTCACCGTGCCGCCGACACCCACGTTGAACGACGACACCAAGGATTGCGACAACATGGTACTGGATGTTGACTACCAACTCTTCTGGCGTGGTAGTGCAGTTGTTTCCGTGGAGGTCACCATTCTGCTCGGTTCCTTACCGCTTCCTGAGACCTCGTCTATCCCAGAACCGACCGACGACACCACTTTCATCACGCCTCCACCCTTCCCTGAGACAGAGCCGACCACAGTGCCCGTGAGTAGTACCGTCACACCCCGAGATGTCGACGCGAATTCTACCATCACGGCGACCGAATTGGTCACAGACTTCGATGACGTACTGGTGTCTCTAGAAACAGATGAAACTTTCCCCCCTATTACAGCTAGTCCAACGGAAGGTACAACTCCTGCACCCACCACCCAGATGTTGACTACAAGTCCAGCAGGGCTTACCACACCTCCTGCCACTTCACCCACCATGACTCCTGACACGACGGTCACCGACGGGAGACAGTCGACATCTCTCGACGGTGACAATTCCACGGTCACCGATACCCCTATGCCGATGATGACAACATCGTCTGTGGGTAATGACTCCGATACAGATGATCAAACCGTACAGAGGGAAGTTAGGTCAGTCACTCAGCGATTCCGTACAACTTTTACATATCTGCCATCGGTCGTTTCCGATCGGGTAACCAGGTTATACAGGGCTGATCCGGTTCAGTCTTCGCGATCCGGAAACCCGGGTTATAACACCGGTGCTGTGGTGTTGTCCGGTGTCGCCGTCTACGAAATGGTTGAGACGACTACGTCACCGCCGGTGAACTGCACGGCTGACCCTCAAGATCTTTCCTGTAACGAGACGAGACGAGACAATACGGTCTTCACCACCGTGGATGTCAGCGATGGGAACAGAATTCAGATGATAATGCCTGGTAAGTATGGATGAAAGTATGTTTAAGCATTCAAATGAATGCTCATTAATATTAAGTGTATTGTATTGATAACCTCAGTGAGAGGAGCAGAATTCAAAGGACAATACATGGTGAGTATAAATTAAAGTATGTTTAGTATTCAAATGAATGCTCATCCATATTAAGTGGATTGTATTGATAACCTCAGTGAGAGGAGCAGAATTCAGGTGATAATGTGAAAACTCATCCATGTTAAGTGTATTGTATTGATAACCTCAGCGAGAATAGCAGAATTCAAATGGCAATATAAGGTGAGTATGGATGAAAGCATGGTTAAGCATTCAAATGAAAGCTCATCCATATTTGAGTGACTTGTATAGATACATACAGTGTATGAGTAGATTTCCGATGATAACACCCTGAAGTGTGAATGCAAGTAAGTATGTTTTAACCTTGATGAAATTTTGTTTTAGCATTCAATCAATTTAAGAGTATTTGCTAGGTTCATACAGGAAGGGAACAGAAGCCAGATGATAATACCCTGTAACTATGGATCAAAGTATGGTTTTAGTATTGATGAAAGTATGTTTAGTATTTTAGTGAATATGCTTCCACACTTAAGTGAATTGTATATATAGATGGTTTTGCTGTTCCAAGTTCGTTTAATAAAGGAAGGACTGTGCACCAGGAAATGTAATCGGTTACTGCAGTTGCCTGGAAATTGCACCAGGTACAATGAAACTTGTAAACTCTTCAGAAGGACTTGCCAATGAAATAATAAAGCATTGCATTATATGTGTGTGGGACAGGAAATATCTATTAATGAATTACCAGTTAAGAAACAACAACCTAAGTAGATTTACCTTAATCTATTAACTAGATTGGGGAACTATTCAACTATGTTTGAATATTACATAGCTTTGTCAAAGTGCCACAGAGCTTTAACCCAACACAGAATGGAGCTATAATTTACAGTTACCCTCATTGTAACAGTTGGCTCGATGATTGTTAAAGTTATTGCTTACTTCATCCTACATGCACATGAACAACAGATAAACATGGCCGGGAAACTATAGACCTGAAAAGAAAAAAGAGATTTTTTTCAGATAGAGTAGAATTCAAAACCAGTGACCCTAGGTATTTATTTGCTCATTTGAAGGTAATTTGTTTGCTGTTAAAAAGTCAATGAAACTTTTAGTTTGAAATTTTTCGAAATTGGTCTTGCAGGCTCCGACGGTCTTTGCTCGGAAGCAACCTCGCAGGAGATTTATTTTGGAGAGAACACGCTGTCCGGCTGTTTTCTCAGGTTGTCGTTATCGAATCTCTCCAACTGCACAGAGCTGAGAAAGTACATGAAAGAGAATCTGAGGACCTTTGTAGCCGCAGACGTGATCGGTAAAACAGGAGTTGCAGACATTCTCCAAGAAAGTAACTGGGCAGCCATTATTGCGTGAGTTACCAGTATTTATGTCGCTGCGACTGTACTTTTCTGTCGTCAAGTGTTAAGATTGTTTTCGGTCTGTAGCTCATATGGACAACTTTAGAAATTTTATTGGTTTAGTAAAGGATGAAAGAGATATTATAAAAGGAAATTGAGAGCCAAGAAATTTTCGAACCCATATGGAACTTAAACCAGTTACTACTAATGCTTGAGCTCTATGTAGAAAGTTGAAAGTGATTGATAAGCCATTGGCCAAAACGAGATGATAAGTTAGTAGGCAACGATGCGATAATGCATTATCGAAGAATTGATGTAAGAGAAAAATATTTTTTTTGGGGTTGCGCTTGACGTCTGACACAATGTCAGATAAGTAGTCCACATTGAACAAACATTGTTAACCCATGGCTTGAAGAAGACTGCCTTCAGCTTTTTTTGTTGTAAGCTTTTCAATTTGTTAAGCAGGATCACAGAATTTAATATTTCATAGAATATTTATTAAATATATTTTCTTGGCAATAATACACTGATTTAATTCCTTGAATGTCCTACAGGGAGGATGATGAAAATGTCGATGACTCTGGTTCAATTCAGCCTACCAGGACTTCTGTAACCACAGAGTCCCCTCTGACCACTGAATATGCCAACCAGACGTTTGTACAAGATCCCACACCCCCGCAGATATTGGATCAACTCCATGGTATATGCTTTGATGTACCGACTGGAGTCAACCTGGAAGTCCTCATTACAGATGCGGGAGAGTATAACGGCTTCATGATTCAAGAAATCGTCTCGGCAAAAATCAGGTGAACGTTCGTCAAGGGAGGTTGCTCTATTTATTTGCAGAGAAGCCAAAAAAATTTAAATGGCTAAAATTAGGCATTTAGAATGTAAAGGGGTTAAGAGAATGTTTTAGCTTAATTGATTCCAATCATTAGTATTAAGCCAGCACCAGGAAAGTTTGGTAAAGTTGTTACAACATGTTGATCATGAGACTCCAAATTTCAAAATTTACCAGATCCAAAGAGAAAGCAAAACTGGATTGGTATCTTGCTCTGTCGTTACCTTTTCATGATGTGTAACGTCTTAGTCATCTTTGAGATGGAAAAAGCAGCGTTTGATCTTGAAATTGCTGCCATCCAATTTTTAAAATTATCGTCAACAGTATTAAAATTTGACATTGTGTGTTGCATTGAGAACCACTATAATCTAGTAGGAAAAATACTTTGATTGTTAAACAAAAATGTACCTCTCCCATTGAGTATTGGACCTGGTAACTTTATGCTGACAAAATACGCTGAAGTCCTCGAAAATTATGCCAAGAACGAAGAAAAATAAAGTTCATCACCTCTTTAGGCTGAGGATAATCCAATAATACGTAAGTGTAGCATGGCTTGCTGAGCAATGATGATGCACGGTCCTTCCCGACCCAAAATACAATCTCAAAATTTCTCTTCATTTATGACCGACAATCTCAAAGACTCACTATTTTTTGCGATTTTTTTTTGACAGCTACACATCCTCAGTCCTGAAAATGAACTGTATGGGTGCTAACGCCGTGCGGTGTCAGAGCACAAACACCACCACCGGTGTCGATGAGGAATATGTTCAGTCTTTCATGGTGACCTCCTCGGTGACCTTCACTAAGGTCCCACCCATACCACCCGAATCTGTGATCCTGTGAGTTTTTTGTACTTAAACCTCAAAGAGGTCTTAAAGGGGAAATTTGTACTTTTTTTTGCAAGTTTTATCCGAACCTTCTTCTTCCAGTGTTATGTGAAATAGGGTTACAATTGTTCGGACCGAGATCTTCTTCTCCAAAAATAGTAAATTCGTTAGCAAGTGACGATTCCGTTGAAAATGATTTCCCAGACACTTTTCCGTATCCACGACAACGAAATCTGAATTTGTTCGTATTTGTCTCTGCCGTGATGACAATCACTAACTCTGCTGTTGTTAGATGCATTCTTAAAATTTGCCAAATTTTCAAAAAATGTTAAAATTCTCCACCAGATGAAATACTATATAGTAATGTAGTTTTTACCTAAAGATGCAGCGAATTTCCAGAAGTTTTAGTTAACATTGAACTTTAGCCACCTGAATATCCCTGTGTCTGGAAGTGGTCTTTCAATGCATAGATTATGTATTTTTCACTGCAGGGTCAACAATGTCTATGTTGGGATATTATATATTGAATCTCTCTCTAGAAAGAAAGACTTGAAAAAATTACCTATCTTGTTTGCACTCACGCCTTTGGTTGTCAGGGAATATGCAAACGATTGGTATGCATGTTTGAAAATAGAATTCAGATGCAAAAATGATATGTTTGCAATCATTAAATTCCCCTCCCCTTCCCCTTCCCCTCTCCTTCGCTCCCCCTTCACTACCCCTTCTCCTGTTCCTTCTCTAATGAAACAAAGCAATAGACATTCCATTTTTTTCTTTTGCAGCTATTACAAGGATTACAACCCTGCCTTGTGCAAACAAGACTCCTGTTTGAGAGGGCTATTCTACCCATTCACAGAGTCCTTCGAGGGTGATAGTTATGAATATTCATTGGCTGTGACGATGATCACAATACTCGTCGCTACGGGATACGTGATCGTGACTACACCCTGGCTCGGTCTGAAAATGTGGTGATCACAACTTTCTGGAAAATAGTCCGGAAAATTCTCAAATAAACTTATGTTTATTTATCGTAGTAATTACAGAGCTTCCTTCTCTGCGCCTGAAATAACCTTTGCAATTTACTACATTTCAAACCAACAAAACCAGCTGTTTGGAAACAAACATGGTGTTTTCAAGATCCTTATTAATTGTTGTTTACCTTTGCAAGCTTGAGAAGAAAAGGCAGCTGTTGTTTTGATTGCAATTACCACATGCAATGCTGGTGTACTTTTGAGCTGTTATCGTGTAGAAATAGTGTGTTCTTGTAATGGATGAAACATTTGTGTTTAAATCTCTATGCATAGTCCGAAGCTTCTGTGTCGTCCATGTAGGATCGGGTATATGTCCAGTTGAGAATTGGAGGAAATATTCAAGAAGAGACACGTTGGCATTGAAATCCATATAATGTATATGAGGACAATGCATGTCAATGTATGTTTTATACTTGCAATATCCTTGTCTCTAAATATAGTTAACACTGTAAAACAGTGGGGAATGGTGTGGTTTGACAGTGTGCCAGTGTAGACTCTATGTCCTGTGTCAAAGATCTGGGAGCTAGAATCTATTTGGTTAGAGCAGAGCAGCCAGGGATTTTTATTTAGTTGTAAATCTGGTGATGAATGATGCTGCTGTTTTCAATCTGAAGTTTATTTCTTCAGT
>KN883396.1:115131-137084 GCA_000934455.1 Apostichopus parvimensis | reverse complement strand
AAATTAGAAAAGGAAAAGAAAAAACAAGAAAAACACAAAGAGTATGCTGTGTGGTCGTGTAATTTAATTAGTAAATGCCAAAAAGTTGTTTTAATAAACAAACCTTTGGATCCTTAGGCTTCTCTTTCTTCTCCTCCTTCTTTTCTCCTTTATCCTTCCCACTTTTCTTGTGACTAGCTACGCTTTGAACTTCGTCGGTTTCCTCCGGAGGGTACGATAATACCTTCAAAGGAAGGACGTATTGTGTGCATTGAAGAAAATGATAGTGATGCACATAAAGTATGCATTGAATTTACATTACATATATGAACGAGAAAACATTGACAAAGTAAGCAGGAAATTGATTGATTGATTGAAGGAACGATCAATTGTTAGCATTTCTAGCAGCATGGCCAAAAATAGTCACAGATCAGTCAAGTGTTGAATATTCATTTAATGCTACTAATTGCCACTATAAGCTTGCTAAAATTTGCATGATTTACAGATAAGTCTTAAGATTCCTTCTTTGGTGGAGCGAATCAATTCCTTACCTTGTCCTCTTTGACGGCTAACTTCAAACCCTGTTTAAGACACTGTTTTAAAGCCGGTAGGTCATCGATGAACAACTTCTGAATGAATCCCATCTCCAGGTTACCTAACGATTCCTCTGTCCATTGCATGTTTTGTGTTCTGTAAATTACAAATGTTTATATATTATCTTTGGTTTGAGGAGACTAAGGAATACTATAGGATGGTCTGTTCATTACATGAACATAAATGCCTCAAAATTTTCTTCAAACAGATGTAGTTTTAGCTGTTGTTTGTTTGATATCATCAAATGGTTTCTGACACGATGTATGGATGGCTTCCTATAAAATATGAAGGGTGCAAACCCAGATTAACTTGACAACAAGATATGTCAACTAGAGTCAATGTCGAATAAAAAACATGAAGTCAATAAAAACATTTATAACCCCTGACCCAGACAGGGACCATCTTATTGGTACAAGTGTCACCACTTACAGCAATGTTAAGCACAAAGAACCTTTCATATAGGTCAGGGGTTTTGAAACTCTTCCCCTCTCCCCCCCCTCCCCCCACCCCGAGCTAAATCCATCTCAGGAAGGTTTTAAAGCTTGCCAGTAACAAAACTGACCCCACAACCTTACAGTCATTGAGAAATTTCATAGTCAACCCCTGAGCTACTAGGTTACACATACTTCATTACCATGGCGACAGTTTTTTTGGAGGGTGCATGGAGCTAAAGAACCTACCTATAAGGTCTCAATTTCAGCTCAGGAGGTGGAGACGACACTTTATCATTCTCTTCTTCATCTTCTGGAGGCACTGCCGATGGGGCTTGAGATTCTAAAGCTGTGAAAAACGTCCCAACAGGAACTGAACAAAATCGAAAATATATGGCATAATATCACGGGAAGTGGAGAATAAGAGAGACGAACAAAGTGTTTGTTACTTTTAATTTTCCAATACACTCTAACTGTTTATAAAAATTAGAAGATGCTCCACATGTTCTGATAGAACTCTTCCAAAGTGCAGTGTTACACTTACCATTTTGTAGGTACAAAGTAATAATTAATATGTTAATCACAAAAATATTAAAATGGAAGTCAGAGGATACATCATTCAATTGCAATTTTCAGTCAGTTTAAATTTTGGTTTCTTTATTCATAGAAGAGGAATGTTACATGCCTAAAATGTTTTGGTCAAGTTTCTGAAATTTTTACAACAAAAAGGACATAAAAACTCTCTCACAAAAGACATTTTTAAAGGATATTGTTTTGGTCCTTGCTAAAATTATGCCATTTTTGTGAGCATTCGATGGTGTAGCGTGTAATTCCTGAGACAGTACACATATATGGTATATTCTGATTCTAATATTCCACACAGGCAATGCATGGTACAAGATTTCACAGTAAAAATGCTAAGTGAGTGCTTAATTACATAACATACAGAACCAATATTTTCTTGATCAAATTTTTTTTTTCTTCCTAAACTAGAAAGTTTAGAACATTAATTTAAAAACTAACCATTTCCATTGGATTGAACTTCGGTATTTTCTTGACAATCTCCATCAATTGAAATATGATCTTCTGTGGTAAGAAGATTATCAGCCTTTGCAAGTTCCTAGAAGAATAATTAACATATAATGTATTTAAAGGATCAGAACTTTGATTATATGGAGTATACTTCCTAATATTCAATCAATATAATAATACATCTGATTCACTGATTACTGATTATTTAAAGGGTGTGAAGACTCGCGCAAAAATAAACGTCTAATGCTGGTAATCTGAACTAGTTTCGAATGAGGTGTGACAGAAGTGTTAGACACCACCATCGATCCCAGAAAATACACACACAGCTTGCTACCATCGTTAATTAGACGCTAGTGTACAGTCAGTACATACAGCTGCGGTCAATTCCCACAGCACAGTGTACACACGATACAGCGATGGACATCTCATGTCCAGCTAAAGATAACAAGGTATGACGTTTCATTACTGTCTGCATTTTGTAGCGAGACGAACAAAACGTCACTTGCAAGCAACAGAAAGTTAACTTTCTCAGATGGCCGCACGCGGTTTGGGGCGAGTCTTCAACGCCTTTAAACACGGTTCAAGATTGGTGCTCAGCTCTAAGCTTTCTGTCGACCCAATGGCTGTGGTGGATGATAACAAAAGTACAATCTCTTCAGGACTGAATCCTTGATATTGTCAGCCCTCAAATCCCTCCCGCTTACAATTTTTATCCACAGATGGAAGAGTGTAAAGTCATGTCTAACCACTTATTGAAATAATTCTTTCACACTAATTACTTTTAGTCATTTCACCTCATCTTTTTTCTCCTCTTCTTCCTCCTTGCCTTCATCTTTCTCTGTATCTTCTTGGCCAGCGCTTGTCTTGCTAGCAAAGTCTTCCAAGAACATAAACTGGACATAGTAGTACCTGTTAATGACCGGGTACTCGGGAGCTTCCTCGGTGACCTAATGTTAGCATAAAAAAATTAATAAAAAAAAGGAAATTAAAAGATCATAGGAGACAGGAAATTTTGTTCTAATATATCTGAATGGACAAAAACTTAATATTAAACCTTACTTTTATCTCTGGTATTTTAGGTTTGTTTTGTAAAGGATCATTTGGGTAACAGCTTCGCTTACATTGACAACTACAACACAGTAACAAATATTTGGTAACGTACAGGTCATACATGCTGAGCATAGATGCAGAAGGACAGATGTTTACTGCAAATGCCAAAATATCTGTCCCTGATTGGTTGATAGCCAAGACACATACATTGTGACAGTCTCCTGATACATTTGGAGATTATAATGATGTTTCTATGGCAACTTCTTTGTTGCCCCTAGCAACAAAATTTTTCAAGAGTATAAATCCATTGGTTGTATCAGGCAGATCAATTTTCCATAGTATAAAATTGATAAATTTGGTGATATTTTGACCCAGTAAAAAGATAAGATTTTCCATAGGAATAAGAATGATGAATTTGGTGATATTTTGACCCACTGCCAAAGATGATTTTTTTTACTGACTGATATCCTGTACAAAGTTATTCAATGCTAGATCCTCTCCTTCAAGCCGAGTCAAATTGTCACATTAACAAGTCTTAAAAATATTATTATTATTAAGAAAATTGGCAAATGAAAGATCTTTAGACTGACTCAACAAGCAATTTGTTTTACTTTTACTTACATCTAGCTCTGGTGGTCTGACAATCCCTCCAACAGTTTGGATTTTAAAAATAATCTGAGCCTCATCACGCACAAACTCTGGAAATAAGTGAGGTATACATAAAAGATAGCAAGGGACTTTTGAGAATACAGTTAAATAGAAGTGAAACCCCCCCCCCCCACAATCATTACAAAAAAAAGGCAAAGATGTCCGTAAATAAACTTTTGTTTTAATACTTTCCTATACCTATTTCTTCCTGTATTATGTTTTGTATTATTCCTGTGTATTTCTGTTTTTTAAGTTATTCTCATTATTCTACTCCATTATCAAACACATGTTTGATAATAATACCGGGATAAATAAAAATGATGAGAAAACACAATGAACAAACAAAAACAACGAACAAAGCACACCAAAAATGAGCGTGCCAGATGTGGGCAGGTAGTGGCTGCCATGAACAATGAGGACATTAAAATTATATTGTATTTTATTGTACCGTGCTGTATTGTATGGTATTGTACTGGATGGTATTGTATGGTATGGTATTGTATGGTACTGTATGGTATTGTATGGTATTGTATGGCACTGTATGGTACTGTATGGTATTGTATGGTATGGTCTGGGATTGTATTGTATGGTATTGTATGGTATTGTATTGCATTGTATGGTATTGTATGGTGTGGTATTGTAATGTAATGTATGGTGTGGTATGGTATTGTTTGGTATGATATTGTATTGTACTGTACTGTATGGTATTGTATTGTATGGTATGGTATTGTATGGTATTGTATTGTATGGTATTGTATGGTACAGTATTGTATTTTATTGTATTACATAACATTAGGTTACATTACATTGCACTATATTTACTATTTATATATAGCATACTCTACCTCTTCTTCTGGCGAGGCCCTTAAAGTGATGTTTCTCATCGGCAGATATCTGAGTATCATCTAAGATGGACAGATTACGTAAACTGTCAACGGTAAACCCTCTGTAACCTGGAATTAACTAAAAATTAATAAAAAAAATAAAAACATGACATGAATGTTAACCATAATCATACATTTATTACAAATTTCCACGGGGTTGCAAATGCATACTATGTTTTATTTTGCATTTGTAGCAGGCAAAATAATTTATTAATAACATAAAGTGTAATAATGTTTATTTAAACTCTGTGTGCTTTTTAAATTTGTGAAAATGGCCTGATATATATCGTTGCATACTCATACACATTTATCTATATACTCAAACATATTATCATTATCCGTGTTAGAATTTTACAACTCTTACCACTCATTCTATCACCATATCTGTAACCGGGCGAATCAATTTTGTATTATTAAGCTCTCGATCTTTAAGGAGTGATTTTTACCTTTTATAGTAAAATTTTCATTTTCAAGTAATCTTCAAGAAATCACTAAATAATTACTTTTACTCTGGCTGAATGATACAAAACCATTCCACAGAATACAGTATTTATTCCTATTTATATGTGAAACAAAGAAACTCACGGCCAACGGATTCCCGATGAGAGCTAAATTACGAAGCTTCGGTAAGGTTTGTAATTTCTGCGTTAGATCCTTGAGTTCCGTTAAGCAGTTGTGACTAAGGTCCAGGGATAAGAGGTGTGGCCTGTTGGCAAAAAAAAAGAGGTAACAATCACAAGACATAAAGGGGATGTGACATGTGACACTTGTGACAGGCAACATGGCATAAGCACCAGTGACAGGTGTCATTGCACATGCACTAGTGACAGTTATCGCGCAAAAAGAAACATCTAATGCCGGTAATCTGACCTAGTTTCGAATGAGGTGTAACAGAAGTGTTAGACACTACCATCGATCCCAGAAAATACACACACAGCTTGCTACCGTCGGTAATTAGACACTAGTGTACAGTCAGTACATACAGCTGCAGTCAATACCCACAGCACAGTGTATAAACGATACAGCGATGGACATCTCAGGTCCAGCTAAAGATAACAAGGTATCATGTTTCATTGCTGTCTGCATTTTGTAGCGACACGAACAAAACGTCACTTGCAAGCAACAGAAAGTTAACTTTTTCAGATGGCCGCACGCGGTTTGGGGCGAGTTTCAATGCCTTTAATGTGATAATTGCTCCAGTGACAGGTAACATGCGACACACACCTGTGACATGACACATGCACCAGGTGACAGTTAGATAACATGACAATATGCATCAGTGATAGGTAAATGTAACACATAAAAGTCTTAACATATATGATCTCAACAAAGTTTTCCACCTCTTGAATTATATGCACCCCCACGACCCCATCTCACCGTCACAGAATTTTCACCTATTAAATTTCTATGTAAGGAAAAACACAACATATATTTTACCAAAATTCTCCTGTTAAGTATTCATGAACAGCCGAAATCCTGTTAAGACTCAAGCCGAGGTGGTGGAGTGCAGGTGGTCGGTTACAGAGGGGTTCCAGATCGCTTATCTGATTGGCCACAAGTTCTAAAACCTGAATAAAATATGACGATGACGATCGAAGTTAAATTAGAAGTTAATTGTAGTATTTGCTGGATATCGTGAGAAGTTATGTCGATAATGTCGATAAAATTTAGTACACATCATGTAACCGTACTAGTGGGAATTCTTCCAATGAGTAATGAGGCAAACTGACTCACACAGTGAAGTCAACCTACCTTATCTATAATACTAAATAGATTTATCAAACAGGTATTTTTTAGTGCAATAACAGTTTTGTTAAAAGCTGTCTTTTTTCTCTCTCTAAGAATATCAATAATCTACTAAATTATAGCATAATGGTAAAGTTTCCTTATTTTTGTGAACACCATTATTCCATTGTAAGTGTAGCTGATCCATACAGCTGATCAAGGTTCAACTAGAGAGATAATGAAGACAATCAAAGGATAATTAATTATGCCGAAATTTGGGTCGTTTACGCAAACGAATTTCGGGCCTTCAATCAGAAAATTAATGATGATGGAAATTTGAAAATAAAAGTTCCAGCCCTGAAATATTTCAGAGTCCATTGTAATCTCTACTGTACGTTCCCTTCGATTCAAATGAAAAAGAAAAATTTCAAGAAGAAAAGGAAAAAATTTAAAGTGAAAGGAACTTAGACAAACCTTGAGAGATCTGGGTAGATATTTACAATCCATGGTAGAGAGCTGGTTAGCACTCAAAGTCAGTTCTTTTAGAGCCGGAAATTGTAACATTCTCTCATCAATCCTGTTCACCTGTTCAATGCAAAGAAGAAAAATAGTGGAAATGAAATATTTTGGAATTGAAATTTTAACTTTATAGGAAAGTGTCTACTCTAGATCAGTCACTTTGATGGCAGAGTCTCTTGCATTGAAGTGGTAGTTTGTCAACAATAAGAGTGGTATTGTAATGCAACCTGCACTGAAGGTAGTTGCTTTTGGGGTCAGTAAGGTTGTTTACACAACCTACGGCAACTTTGTAAGCATTTTATGTCTGGTTGTCTCTCGGACAAACTTGCCTTACATTTTGGTTGTCCACAAACAGAAAATTTGGTTGTAGGAAAAAAAGTAGTAAATAAACAATGACCACTGTAGGAGAGTTGCATACAGGTGTTAGGACTGTAGGTGAATGGAGGAGATACCAATTTATCATTTTAACTATTTTGAAAGTATTTAGTTAAAGAGCGATCTGAATTGAATATAAAGCCAATGGTCGCCTGCCAGACCACCCCCTCAGCTGATTGGTTGGTTGTCTGAACCAAAATTTGGTCGTCTCGGATCACCGGACTACCGTTAAATTCTGTCCTGCTACCCAATTAAAATTTTTAACCTAAAGATATCCTTTGCATGTCAAATTTGTTTGACAGAGCTACAAGAACCCCATTGGAAATATTCTTATGTTTTTTTTTGTTATCAATATTCTCCCTGAACTCACCTGTTTGTCAACAATTCTTAGGGACTGAAAATGTTGAAGAATGAACTCTGTTGATATCAGCCAGGGACTCTTGACGGCCATTTCCCTCAATTGCCTTGCTTCCTTGCTCCAACTATAGTCCACTGAATATGGAGAAAAGCTGGATGTCACCAGCTCCTCGAGAGCTTCGACTTGTTCCTTGGCTGATCCATAATCTAAGAATCAAGACACACATATCAATCAATCAATCAATCAATCAATCAGAAGACATTTATATAGGGCCAAAATTAACAGAAATTGTTCAAAGGCGCTAAATGAACCATAGCGTGTACAACTTAGCCTTGGTCATTGGTAACTTATCACACCTACACACCAAAGTGTGCGCAATGCAATCAATCTCTCCTGGGGCACCACAACCACTTATCCCGGGGGACTTCCCATAGGGTGCAGCCACAAACCGGCGCACGCAACTATATTTACAAGTTACCTCGCAAGTCCCCATTTATACACCAGGGTGAAGAGAGGCAATGGAGATAAAGTGCCTTGCTCAAGGACACAACGCAATGATCTGGCCAGGGCTCGAACCTGTAATCCTTAGATCACCAGTCCACTGCCTTAACCACTTGACTACAGCACCCCCCTTTATATGCAATGTATGTATGTGTACTAATGGTTTGTGACCTTAATCGATTAACATTGATTCTAATTGCGACATGTTTATTAACGACAATTTCTTTGGAGGTGAAAGGAGAGCTTTTCATTAGCCAGACATAAATACTCAACTGTTCTTTATGAATTTATTTATGTTACATCTTCTGAAAACAGTTAATTCCATTATTTTGCACTTAAATTCAAATGTCAATTTATTATTTTGATGTACCTTATATCAATCAGATAGTGACAATGGGTGCTATAACAAGTCATGACTTGAGTCACTAAAATTCAAACTGAATGACTTGAGTCAATGACTTGTTACAGCCCTGATAAAAATTTGCAAGAGTAAGATTACTTCCAGCAGAGTCGCTCCATTGATTTAGTTGTCAGAGCAGACGTATCTGAAAGAGATTTTCAAGTCGTATCGATCTAAAAGCTGACCAGTAGATAGATATAGATAGATAGATAGATATTTAATCAGCCAATCATATAAAAATACAATGGAAATTGGTTGATAACAAGAGCTCAAAACATTAAAAATTGTAAACAACAAATAAGACGTATAATAATACATGTACATAGATATGAAAACGTTCCTATAAAATATTAAGATGAACAGTACAACTAGTAAACCAATAGTACAACCAGTAGTACAATTAGTAAACCAATGTCCACTGGATAAGAATAAGACTTAAAAATCAACATTATTCACTTTTTCTACCATTCCCTACTACTGATGTATGATGTTTCTCAGTAGGTAGGTAGAAATGGCAATGAGTTTGACAAGAAGGGAGAGAATTTACACGCATCAACCTCTAAGTTAATTTCAGACATAGGGCCTCGGTCTGAAACTGTCTTAGAAGGATTCAGCAAAAGATATAGTTTACTCTCCACTAATGGCAATTGATGATGATAATATTACTCTGAACAGAGATAAAAGAAAAAAATTTCCACTCACTTCTCGTGGTAGTTATAAATTGAGTAGCCTGTTCTCCTTCACCAAGGGTACTTCGCTGAAAAAGTATCGGAAGAACATGATCAACTTAGCATAACCAAATATTAAAGAAAAAAATGTACTTTTTCTTGTTCTTAATAAATACAATACAATGGATCTCTTTTTGTTATTGCATAAACATGATGTGAGTTTTGATTCAGGATCAAAAGTCATTATGGTGCTCACAAGTAGTAGGCCAAATGTTCAGTCTTATTAGGCCATGGAAATGAAAGTTGAAGATTTGCATACAGATACTATTTGGAAGAGCTTTCATAAGGCTTTTTTATTCAGCTTTCATTATTTTATTTCTGGCACAATTCTGGCAGAATTTCATATCAACAGACTTTCCAACATTGAGGAAAATTTATGAGTGTGATCAGCGGCAGTGGGGGAGGGGTATAAGGGGAGGGGGTGTCCCCATCCTCTTTGGAAAAATTTTCGTATTTTTGACTGCTTAGATGCAAAATGGTGCATTCTTTTTCAGTTTCTCTGAGTAATTTTATATTGAGAATTTCATCATCATATATATATTATTGAACTCAACAAGCATGACAATTCTCAACAAAGACTTTTCTTGAATCGATGAAAGTAATCACTTGCTAACATTATTGAACATTTATATCGGAAATTGAAGCGCACTTCTCAATCTCTAGCTAGCGTATGCGTAGGGGCACTTATCGGTTAAACGTGGATGCTAGACGAAACCAAAAATATTTTAATTATGCCGCTAACCTGATTTTAGACCTAGGTTTATATGGATTTCGCTCCATGGTTGCACACACGGTTTTTCGGAGATTGTTTGTGGATTGCGTGTGATAAAGTGCACATAGCGTGTGAGCGTGTGAAGGGCTGGAAATGCGTGTGTCACACGCCAAATGGGTGAGTTGGAATGTCTGTATCAATGTATTTAATGCTAAAGCCTTGGTCTAGTCTAGCCTCTATATTAGTTTAATAGAGAAAAAAAGTATAGGAGGGACAATCAAGTCCCTTTCAAGGACCCCATGGGCTAGAAAAACAACGAAGTCACAAAAATCCGACCTGATAACAATGCTTAAAATGCTTGTGCAAAGCATTCATAAACCCATTCACACTACTTGCAAGTACAACTTTCTCAGGCAAAACTTTCCACTTATTCACAACCCTATTAGAAAAAACAGTTATGTCAAATAATTAATCCATAGGCCTAGCCTATATATGTTATCATTCTTATCATTGACATGGCATCAGATTTTGGCAATAACTGCTAATCCTCCTGGGAAGTATCTGCCCCTTTACGCAACACTAAGTTACAGTACACCATCGCAGTATCATTATGGTTTTATACAATTCCTAGGCTAGGTCTATAGTAAAACAAATACTGGCCTAGTATTACTACTATACTGTCTACTGTATTGCAACTCTCTCATGTTTCACATACCCAGGTACCGGTTCCACAGGGAAACTCGTTCAAGCATAGAGTACGTAAAAGTCTCTCAAAAGAGGTAAAAGCATCAACTCCTGAAGCCACAGGCATACTGAAAGAACGATCGCATAACCCAACTTTTAAAATATATTTCTAAGTTTGATACAATAAGCATTTGCTTGTGCTTAGCACTAAACTGGTCTGTTGAAGTTTCCCTAACTCGGCGCATTTGTTCTTTTCAGCATTCTGTTGTTTGGCAACATAATTACGTAATCAAGGGTGCAAGAAACATAAACGACACTCTATCAGCAGTGCGATATCACTGTTTATTATCAATACATGTATCTATTTAATACAACTATTAATCAACACTTTATTTTCCTACATAATACATTCATCATCTTCTTAATCAAAATCTGGTGCAGTTAGCACTCAATCCACAGTTAGAAATATATCAGTTCATAATTCAAGAAAGATTAACCGAAATATCAGTTAATAATAATAATAATATCTAATCTTGGCAGTAACTAATAACTGCAACTGAGGACCGCATATTGCAACCAGTTGCTCAGTATGATTGGTTGAGGGGTACACACATCGAGGGCAGTGGCGGACACATGCATGACTATTATTTGAGAAAGCAAACCACAAAGGTAATTCAAACGTCCCAACAAAACGGACCCTCTGTGCATTGCATATCACAAAGTCCAGTTTTGAATATTTTTTTTACAAGAGAGCAGATTGTAAATACCATTTTTGCGCTTAATGTTTCAGTGACGTGGTATATATCTTTTTCTTAATTATCCTTTTGTCAACAAAGACTGCTTTATAAAATTACTTTCACAAAAGTGGGGAAAGGGTAAGGTAGGATACCAAAAAAGGGTACTTCGATCATCACGAAAGGGACACTTTTGAGGTTTAAGCTCACAAAACTGAGAGACTGCGCTCACCTGAGGCTCTGTGGACAGTCAAGTTGTGAGTATTTTGAATTTACTAAATTTACTTTAAATTAAGCTACATTTGTCAATGACTAAGCCAATATCTTGTTAACTTGATCATGAAAGAAATCTGATACATTTATTGTTGAATTACACCAGGAATGATGACAGACGATGTTGCCAGCTAGAAAAATCAACCAAGAATTTTGGTGACAAAACTATGTTTGTATGATTATTTTCTACAATAGTACTGAAAAAGATTGTTTAGACCGTGGATAGTTAAGCTAAAATAGAAAAAATCTATATGACTAGGTAAGCCTGTTCTAATCGAACTGTGGCTTGTTCTACTTTAAAATATATAGAATGTCTGGAATTGTTCCAAGACAACGAAACGTTATACAAAAAAAAGCAAAGATTGGATAGAAAATTGGAATAAACACTAAAATTTGAAAGAAAAGCGCAGGCAAAATACCATATATAAGGTCTACAACAAGGTTATGTTTATAACTATTGAGAATTCTTATTGTGGGGTTGAAAAGGGGGTGTGTACAACCTCACTGGACCCGCGCTTGGAGTAAATTACTCTGAAGAATGGCACTGCACAGAAACTTATGTCACGCCCACGTTTGGAAATTTATATTGGAATATACTGCATATCGTATTCTGGTCAACTAAATTTACCATTTTCTCAGGCCAATCGCAATTTATGCAACAATAATTTCCGTTTTTCGATTCTTTATACCATTGAAAGAGGTTTTTAAGAATTTGGCATTTCCATTAACAGTAATGGCGTACAGGTAGGTAATATTTTCTTTTGTATTAATAATAACAGACAATTTAAAACGCCGCTGATTAAATAAGGTAACGTATTGCCTACTGGACTAGGGAAGGCTTGTGTGTACATCAAGCAACACATGAAAAATACGTACTCGAGCCCAGCCTACAGTACTGAGCAATCTAATTGTTATACTGTAGTGGGTTATGTTAGGCTTAGGTTGAATAGTAATACGATATAAATTATATACCAAAGCTGGTCTAAACAGCTGGGAATGCTACCTGGGCTACTAGCCACATATGAAATTATCATGTTAGGCTTTAGTTACATTATAGCTGATACAGTTAACATTGGAGAAAACATGGATAGGCCTAGTGTTACTTGTTAGGCCATATGGAAATTGGAATTATAAAAATATAAGGTTTGGTTAATCATTATGGGAGTATAGCATAGGTTAGCTTTTTACCTCTCCATCTTCCTTTTAGTTGGATTTTGTCTGTACCGCCCTATTTTCCCCGTAATCTCCTGATATTTTTGGCTGGAACAATTTACAATGATAGCTTTAAATATTTTTTTTATACTTTGAATGGTGTAGCAATATAATTTGCCTTTTTCCTTCGCCATACTTTCCTGGTACTGAGGATTTTATGATATCTCTAATGTCATGAAAAAGAAATCACGGAAGTACGCATAATTCTTTGGAATGAACCTTTGACCATGAATAAATACCCTTCATGCTTAATAACCACATATGTTGCTTTTGCCCAATTACTGATCATCTATGCTACAGTTATTACAAGCATCGATGTTTCAGTTAGCATTGTTATCATTTTGCAGAGAAGCTCTCTGGTTATTAAGCAAAACTCCATTAGTAACATATAATTCCTGACCTCATGTGCTACTTAACTTTTCATAAACCACTTTCACGCATTTTCTCTTAAATTTCTTTTTAGGCCTCCATTCGGGTATAACCCAGGTAAGTACAAATTTATGTATTTAAATAGGTGACAACTAAATATGATAAGCATGATATGACTTTCTACAGTAGTTATAAAAGTAAAACTGCATCGTGTTAATTTCTTTTAATTACTTATCGTTACTGTTCTGTGTTGTTTATAGGCCTCCAGCAGGGGCAGCAACCCAGTCCAGGACAGATGATGCAGGCACCTCAACAATATCATCCTGGAGCTGGGATGATGCAGCAAGGCTACCCGATGCAAGGACAGGGGGGTATGGTCATGGTACGTTTTAAGTGATCCTACTAAATTAATTTTCAAACGTTCTTGAGTCCTAGAGAAGTGTTCAAAGGCAGCTTTTGTGTTCTTATTAAAGCAAATGGTTCATAAGTTTCATTAAATACTACAAAAGTCCATTCCTCACGTGCATAATCAACCTTGCCAATTTGGGGCCATTCTAACTTGAGTCATATCTCTTGCAATCAAAGCACATTGGAACCAAGATGTGTACTTGTGGCTTTGGCTAGGTGTTGATATTTGTTTTGAAAAGTAAGATGTTTTTTTGTTGAGATAATAATTTTTTTTTGTGATACTATGAATGCAAAATCACAATGTCTATCTATATATATATATATATATCTATATCTATCTAACCGTCCGTCCGTCTGTATATATATATATACTTATGTTCAGAGTTTTCAATATTGGCAGTATTAGCAGGACTGTATCAAAATAAAACCTTTTTTGTTTTGGTAATAACACTCAAGCATGGTAGCAACCACCACTTGCGCTGGACAAAATTTGTAGGACATTGTAAACTTAATTTGAGGTCACAAAGGTGTTACATTGTCCTAGTAATTCTGGTGTAGTCGAATTTCTGATGAGATGACCTTATTTATGACCTGTATGTTTAGACTTTGTCATTCAGCCACTTTTGATTAGTGTACATGGATGTCTAAAAGTGATATAGACATAGAACTTGAAATTACTTTATTAACAATATGAAATGTATGTATATTATCCAGGCACCTGGCATGTATTACCCCAACCAACAAATGATGATGCAGCAAGGATTTGTACCGTCTCAGCAAATGATGGTTCCTGGCCATGGCCAGCCTCAGCAGGCTCAACAAATGATGGGTCCTGGTCATGGCCCCCATCAACAAGCTCAGCAGATGTGAGTATAGATGGCATGGGTGTGAGAGTCTGAGTTTTTTTTTTTTTGGTTAGCAGAAGGTTGACTGAGCTCCACGACTATTGACAGGTATTTGATTTCTTCAGAGGTTAAAATTGTCAAATGTATTGGTGAAGGTTTCCTTATAAGTCATGTCTTTGAAACACACACGTCTATCTTACCAACCTCATCTCCAGAATGGAAGAACACTTGAATATTTAAGCCTGTGAGTGATTTAAACAAGAGTGCATTTCTCTTTTTATTTATACCTTTCTGCAAACCCCCCCCCTCCCACCCCTCCAATCCCCAAAACAGACTAGTAGAGTAGAGTTGTTACTTTGTTTGAAAACAGAAGTAGCTTGAAAACAGTTTGAAAAAAGTTTGAAAACAGGAGTAGACTGATACAAGCATCCATTTCTCCACAAGTCCTATTATGGTTGTCATTGTCAATACATAGTCATCACCCCCTCCTTCCTCACCTCACTCCCACCTTTCCCTCACACTTGCCCCTCTCCAGTAACAAAAACAAAATGTCATCAAACAGAAGGTACCGGTATTTCACATCACTATGGAAGCTGAAATCTGCTGTTGCTATGAAAGATGAAGTAAAGATTTTTTATGTGAGTGACAGAAATAAAATTCACACAAATTCTGAAATGTTTGCAGGATGCACCCTCTACAACAACAACAACAACAACAACAGAATCAGCAACCTCAGACAGAAGAGGACAAGAAGAGAGAAGAAAAGATGAAGAAGGCACGATACTTTCAAGAGCAAAAGATGAAATTGCAACAGTTTGGTAAAGGAGCGAAACCCGGTCTCAGTCTCGATATGACCAGTTCTTTGGTGGATAGTCTCGGTGGTTCCAAGAGACCTCCTGCAGCACAAGGTCAGTTTATCAGGATCTGTTTCCTAGTATTGAAACCCACTTAGGGTAGTCCTCCTGTACTAGTCTTGCTGGAAAAAAAAAAGAATGGAGTTTTAATCAATCAACAATCAATCAATCAGAAGACATTTATATAGCGCCAAAGTCAATAGAAATTTTTCAAAGGCGCTAAATGTACCATAGCGTGTACAACTTAGCCTTGGTCATTGGTAACTTGTCACACCTACACACCAAAGTGTGTACAATTCAATCAATCTCTCCTGGGGCACCACAGTGCACCACAACCACGTGTCCCCCGGGGGACTTCCCATAGGGTGCAGCCAGAAACCGGCGCATGCAACTATATTTACAAGTTGCCTCGCAAGTCCTCCCATTTATACACCTGGGTGAAGAGAGGCAATGGAGATAAAGTGCCTTGCCCAAGGACACAACGCAATGATCTGGCCAGGGCTCGAACCTGTAATCCTTAGATCACCAGTCCACTGCCTTGACCACAATGCTCCCTACTTTGCAAAGTATAGACAAAAATCTTAGGTGAGGGGCCAAATGGATGTACACTGTACATGCTATGCCATTTGGTACATGGTTTGAGAGAAGCTTATGGCTCTGTTCTGAAAAAAAACCCAGGAAAAGTAAAACACAAGAAAAAAAAACAGTTGCAAAAACATTGTAAGGATAAACTTTTGCTGGGAATACATAATTGATACATTTTGGCAAGTCACTTAAAGCAGCATTTTGCATCCTTTTCTATGATATTTCTCAACCTCACTGACTCCACTATGCCATAACGACATACATAACTAGCTTATCTATTTAAATCTTACTTCAAATGGTGGCATAAAAGTCGAAAAATTTGCAACTTTCAACTTTGTTTTTCTCCAAGATATTTTCCGTTGGGATCCCAATTAACCTCGCCCATAATATGAATATTTAAACACTACGAACGTCATTGACCAATACGTAATATAACACCATGCTTGATTCGTGTACAGTCTATATGGCAGTGATACCAGGGAGTTCCATAATAACTCCCTGGTTGTACCAATGCAAAGTCTTGAATCTATTTTTAGCAACGGCTCATAACTAAACCTGCATCTCTGATTGGTTGAATTCAAACTAGTGGGTTTGGGGTACTGTATGCGATTAATTTTAAATGTGGAATTTTGTCGTGGATACTTTTCTCATTCTCTGCAAATATCCTTAATTACTCGCCAATTAACGATGTTGGCAGGGAAAAACTTGGCTGATATCTTAGTTTGCTGTTTTGTGATTGATATATGTAAAAAACTCGATGGACATGTCAAAAAAGTAGAAAACGGCGACCAAACGCAAAATGCTGCTTTAACAATGACTGAAATTCGTAGAAAAATGTACAGCTCTTGAAGGGAAAGCATGATGTAGACATGAACATTTTTTGTGAAAATGTGAACATTATTGTAATGGGGATCTTCAGCGTTTCCCAACAGAGCCGTAGGTACGGACCAGGGTCCTGATGGGCGTGATCTATCCCGTTTACAGATCTCCTCCAAAGATTTTATACCTGGCTGTAGCATATCTCAATCTATTGTGCTAGTCGTGAAAATATGTCTAAAGAGATCTTGTCTTCAATAATTACTGGAAGAATCGTAGAGCTATAAGTCCAAAGAGTTGGATACAATTTTACTGACGCTCAAAGCTTAAACTCAGGAAATACCTCATAGAAGCTTTCTGATTGGTTGAAGACCAGACCTGCGTGTAAAGTTGCCCAAATGAGTGGTGGTCAACATTTCGTTGCTAAAATGTGGTAAAAACCGTACGTAAGTTGGAATATGTGACACTATGTGTGAATTTGGCGATGTACAAGAACTTTGCCCAGAAGTGTCCATCAGAGATTCCTCCAAGGAAGTCTCAGTGATTTCAGAGACTGCAGCTTGTCAAGTTTTAGCGGAACTAGAAAGGACTAATATGACGGTATCCTCTGCTGATTTAGGGCGTGGCTGGGAAAACCTCATTCTCTGTTCTAATTAGCATCTTAGTGAAGCTTTCCAAGGAAGCAAGTTGCTACAGAATAACCATAATTTTGTTTTCTGGTGGCTGTTTGTACTCGAAGACTTTCTTTCTTTTCATTTTTTACAGTGATATAATTGATCATGCATTTGATGGAAAGATCTGAATTTTTAAACAAGTTCGGTATAAAGTTATTCTAGTCGTGTTTGTGAGCTTGCCCTGCACAAATTTGCCAATAATCATCACCTCTTTTATTCTTCTTTTTTAAGGCATCAAACCCTCTCAGCATAAGCCAGTGGAGACTGATTCATTTGGGGATTTTCAATCTGTCCAGCAACAGGAAGAAGAGGAGGACGACTTTGGAGACTTCCTCCAAGCAAGGCCGACGGGTACTTTTGAATTTTCCAAATTCAACATTTCAAATCTGGATCACACGTTAACACTTGTAGTTTGTGTAGTCACTGGACTGGTTGGTATAGTCACATGACTAGTTTGGGTGGTGACATGACTAGTTTGGGTGGTGACATGACTAGTTTGGGTGGTGACACGACTAGTTAGTGTAGTCACACGACTAGTTGAAGTAGTCACATTACTAGTTGGTGTGGTCACATGACTAGTTTGTGTGGTCACATGACAAATTTGTGTAGTCACTTGACCAGTTGGTGTAGTCAAATGACTAGTTTGTGTAGTCACATGACTAGTTGGTATAGTCACATGACTAGTTGATGGAGTCACATGGCTAGGTTGTGTGGTCACATGACCAGTTTGGGTAGTCACATGACTAGTTGGTGTAGTCAAATGACTAGTTTGTGTAGTCACATGACTGGTTGGTATAGTCACATGTTTGGGTGGTAACATGACTAGGTGGTATAGTCACATGACTAGTTTGGGTGGTCACATGACTAGTTGGTTTAGTCACTTGACTAGTTTGGGTGGTCACTCGGCTGGTTTGTGTGATCACATACTGTAGCTAGGTTGTGAACTTGTGTGACTGGTCTGTGTAGTCATAAGACTACTTTGTGTGGTCACATGACTAGTTTGTTTAATCGCATCCACTAATGTGTATAGTTACTTGATTGTTTTTGGCAATTTCATTGTATTTTGTATGGGACCTTGCAGTAGAATACACCAGAAGCTATAAAGATATATATACATTGTTCAATGCATTATGCATTTGAAGGCACCATTTGAAAGCAACAAGCATGGAATATTCATGAAAAGAAGTTAAATAGACTTTGTATAGATATCTTTTATTTTCCTTTCATGTATGTTTCATTTAATAATCCAATCCATGATGTCGCAAGATAAGATCTTATGCTTAGTAAGCTTGTACAATAATGTATGCATTGGATCAATGATGAAGTTGGAGTTACTATTAAAGAAAAACTTCTAAGAAGAACCTGTTCATGACAAAAATACAAGACATAAAGGGAGAGACCAATCTGATTTTCTGACATTTCCATTCTTCCTGAATATCATTCAAGCCATTTTAAATGATTATTTTTTAGCTATTCAAACCAATCACGCTGCTCCAGCTCAAGATAAACCGCATGATCTTGGTAGTGATCCACCTGGGGTACAACAGACTGAGGCCCCTCCGGAAGCCCCCCCTCCGGCCGACTCCTTCCCCGAGAAGAAGCCCGAGATAAGCTTGGAGGATATGATGATGATGTCCACGGACCTCAGCGAAGCTACCAAATCTGCAAAACCCATCCACGTGAAGAAGACCCTCAAGGACGTGAGGGTGCAACCCGCGGCGACGAAAAGTTCCACTTTCGCAGCCAGTGACAAATCCAGGACCTGGTCGTCAGACGACAACTTCTCGTCCATGTTCATGGCCAATCGACCGAAGGGTGCTCGGCCGCCGGCAGAGGAAGGTTCCGGCGAAGGTGTGGTCTTGGCAGCACAGCAGCAGCCACAGATGCAGGTCCCTGAATGGTGAGTCAGGACCTCATTGACCCCCTTCAATAATGGAGGAACTTTAGACAAAGAAAAAAGGGATTTTTTTATGCACTGCATCAGTAGAAACAACTTTTATCAGCACAGGTTACCTTGTCAACTCTTTTTACTTTTCCAAAAACTAGTTAGTTTAGTTTAACATGAGCAATTCATCAACCAAAAATGGCTGGACTACCTAACCTAATCTAGAACAAAAGAGTATGAAGTTTCCTATCTTGTTGGACTGAGACACAGCTATAACAAATTTGTAATTTGTCTCACGTCTTAGGGGACTCTGTGGTCGACATCGTAGAGCTCATGGTAAATGTCCAATGTCAGTTCTGTAAAAAAACATATTCAGTCCTTCAATCATTAAGAGAATATGATGCTGTGACACAATATGATTATTGGGATAAAACTGTCATCAAATGAATTTGAAGCAAAATAGCCTATTTGCTGACATGTGCAAAACATGCTCTCCTCCCCCACCCCCACCCCTACACCCATCTCCCCGAAAGGTTACCTATTGAAAAATACCGTTCGAATCCTTCATGCATTTCAATGCCATGTGCTTATGTACAGTATATGCTTCACCATACCATTGATGGTTTCAATTGCAAGTGCTTTCTTTACTCAGACAAGTTTACACATTGACAAGTTTATATGCACTCCAATGCCTTTCAGAAATCAAGTGTAAGAGGTAGAAACCATGACATTAAAGATAGTAAAGCAAACTGTGGTAATTTTTGTCTGATGTCTGATGATCGCTCAAATGTGTGAAACTCTGAGTAACAACTACTAGTGTTCCACTAGTCTCAACTAGACATAAATTGTTCGGCTATTTCGGGTTCCCGATTTTTGATTTCTTTTTTAACCTCTCGCAGGTGCTCTAACCATGCGTCTCTACCGCTAGTCTATCAGCAAGTCTACCAGGCCACGTTCCAAAACGGTGCGATACAGACAGAGTCCCTCTACCCGATACTGCTCATGTCCGGTCTAGACAGGCAGGCTCTCGGTATTATATGGAACACGGTGAATAAAACTCAGCCCGGCGTGCTCGAAAGACAAGAGATGATATTGGCCCTGGGTTTGATAGCGCTTCAGCAGGTCAGTATTATCGAAACAAAAAAGTTTAACAATAGTGTTGCCTGGTGTTGTAAGAGTAGAGTTCAAACCATATTTGAAGAAAAAAAGAATGTAATAATCCTTCCTTCATATTTTTACACATATAGGGAAAGCTGGCATTTGGGAGAGTTTAAAAAGAAAAGTTGAACATATAGCAGAAATTTCCTGTTGGTGTGAGTAAGAAAGAAACAAAGAAAATCGCTTCAACTTTTTGCACAAACAGGGAAAACTGGCAGTAGGATCGCGTGTGTTAGTCGGAAGATTTGAATGAATAAAGTTTGGTGGTCTTGTTGGATCGGCTAACGACATACTAAAATTAAACAAAAAGTAGTATAAGTTTTGAATAAAGGATATTATATTTCAAACCTGTCAACTTTTATGGAAAAGTAAACAAGATTATTTCATCAAGATTACATTAGATGTCATTTCCTCTGACACCCCCTTTCCCCTCTCTTTCCCCACTCTTCGATCGAAATCTGGTTGAATGCCAAGCTGCTGTTCCTGATTTGAATGCATGTTTTCAGTAAAATGTGACGATGCAACATAACCTAATTTCAGACCCTTGAAACTCTTCACATGATAACCTGAGATGCAAAATTGCAAACGAAACATCTTTGAAGGATATGCTGGTATTTTTATGAAATTAATAGTAGGGTGCTTGTAAACTATGAAAGGAGGAGCGCGTTACATACTATGGACGTACCATTCTTGAGTTGATCAAGTGCCAATATAAAGGTTTTAAAGGGGCTCACTTCATATTAGCACATTGATATTCATTCAGCATAGTACATAGTCATTGCATATGAAACTGAAAACTGAATTGGTTGTTTTCTGGCTAATGTAATATTGGTGAGCAAAAATATGTTTGGACATTTTGATCACATACCATTGCCCTAGTTCAGAGGACCGGAGGGAAACAAGGGAACCAAGTTTCAGTATCCCTACATTGGGTATGTTTCAGAATAGGCTGATTAGGGTGCTCACATTCTGAACAAAGGCAAAACTTTTTTGCATTTTTTTTTCGTGGCTGCAAGTACTTTATGGAGAAAGTACATCCTATGACTGTCTACTCTCAGAGACTTGAAAATCAGAGACTTGAAAAAGACTTGAAAATCAGAGACTTGAAAAAGACTTGAAAATCCCAAACATGCATGGTTAATTTATATGTTCACCAATGGCTGAGAAACATTGTTACACACTATATTAGGTACATAAGACCAAGCATGAAATCTACTCAACACTGGTTTCCTTCTCTTGAAATATTATGTTATCAATTTTAAATATTTAAATATAGTTAAATATTTGTTCAAGTTTAGTTTGGGTTTTTTTTCGTTTTGAACCCCTCTAGGAAAAACTAGTCTAAGTTTAATATTACTACTACCAATATTGTTATTTTTTCTTTTTTTTTTAGTCTTTCTATTGGAAATCTAAAAAGCTCGTTTTTGATTTAGAAATTGTTGGTTAAATGACCTCTAAATTTACCCAGGTCTAGTTTAATTTACAAATCAACATGATGCCTTTGTTTTATCGCATCTGAT
>KN883396.1:90401-111888 GCA_000934455.1 Apostichopus parvimensis | reverse complement strand
TTTTTTTTTTCTTGATTCAGAATAATTTGCCTGTTACATTGGAAGCATTATTTTCACTAAAAGAAGCACCAGTCCCTAATTTATCAGCACAGCAAGTTGGACCACCACCTGGTGGCCCCCAGCACATGATGGTCCAACAGCCTGTGATGTCCAGTACCGATAATAGCAACCTCGGTACAGAGCAAGTCTCAGGTACTAACCATTTTCCCCATCTGTTAAGTAGCTATGTTAGCTTGCTATTAGGATCCCAGGAGGACAAAACTAAATGTTCATAATCAAAGTTAGCTGAGATTTAGATATGGAAGAAAAAAATAAACCTTTTTACCTTCAAGAAATTCCCAGAGGTTTTGTTATATTTAAGCAATTTGATTTTGATGAATTTTCTTCACGCTCGTCGATACTAAAATTCCACAACAGTGCAGTTCACTAACTTGATTATTCCATTTTCATTTCAAATTACTAAGTTACAAGTTCAAACTTCTTCAATTTGCAGTATGCTTCTGGTATCTGATTAATAACACTAGTGTTATAAATTGTCAGGGTTAGGAAATGTTGACAAAATCCTTCCAGTTTTGTTAAATTGTGGATATACCTTTGCAATAATTGCCTTATGTATGTGTGCGCATGTTTATTTGTGTGTGTGACGTCTCGCTTGTGAACGGGATATCCCAAGAAGGGTAGATCGCACACTTTGCATGTGCATGTAGCATTCTGAGTTCGAGAAGCCTATTGTCTATGGTGAAGGTCAAAGGCCATTTCACGTCACCAGAGACAGAAATGTGAAAAGCTTGTTATCACGATATCTCAAGAAGGAAAACTTGGATGACTATTGTATATGGTGGAAGTCAAAGGCCATTTCACGTCACCAGAGAAAGAAATTGAAAAGCTTGTTATCACAATATCTCAAGAAGGAAAACTTGGATGAATCTTTTATTAAGTATCTGTATGCTCCATATTGAGTAGATGAAGCCAGGTGTCTGTAGTAGAGGTCAAAGGTCATTTGAGGTGAGCAGAGGTCAAAGTCCAAAAACCTTGTTCTTTGTTGTGTTTTCAAAGTATCGTTTCTTTGAACGTACAATACATGCTTCATCCAATAAAATCGGACAAAATGCATAAAGAGGAAAGAAAAATTTGTTTTGCATCATACTTCTGGACACCTTTGTATTCTTAGATTTGACCGAGCCCGTATCCAGCTTTTCGCAGTCAGTAGCCCAAGAAAAGGAGACTTTCAATTCTCAGTTTGACAGAGAAGGTAAGACCGGAAATTTGATCCAGTTTTTCTCAAAACTAAACCACGTTTGATTCTTACTGACCTTTTGAGTGGGCGGGTGTTTAAGCGATTCCAGAAAGTTGGACTTTAGGTGCGCATTTCTAAATGGCTTTAGTCCAGAAAAATGTGAAATGACAAACAGTTTTAGGGACCTTTAAGGTAGAGAAAAAAAGACTGATCTGATTTGACAGTCAAAAGCTTTTTGGGGTTGATCATACGTACAGGTAGTCTCGGATAATAAGCGAAGAGTGATATAGGGCAAAAGAATGTAGATATGAATAAATATTGTTATTGATTCGCTGTATTTTTTTTTTCCAATGATGAATTTATATCTGGCTAAGGGGCAGTAAAACCGAATGGAACCATATGTTACATATTTAACTGGAAATTTTCTGTTCCACTTTTTACAGTAGAAATGAACAAAAAGGCCCTCCAAATTGTGGTTTTCAATTTTTATCGTTGAATCTTCTATAAAGACTTTAAACAAGTCCAGTGAGGTAGTAGTTTCATTTAAATACATAGAACTGACATCAGGCATCCTTATTCTCATGATTGTCATCTAATGAAATCATATTTATGTATGTCGTTAATCAGTTTGCCATCTCAAAGTCTTTACAAATACAATCACAAAAATTTTTAATAGTCTGTTATTTTGATAGTTTCATTGTTTGTAAAGGCTTTAAATATGAAAGGACCCTGTCTTGTCAATCATTACACCCAGCCCCTCCCAGCCCCCCCCCTCCTTCCATATTTACCCTGATCTCATTGAATGGCTTTTTCTATATTCACAAGTTCAAATCCTTTTAGTGATTGGTAAAACAATTGGACATTTTAATTGTCATTTAGTTGTCTACCCTCTGTTGTAAAGCTGTGTTCATGTATTGTTCAAACAAGTTGCATTTGTGGCAGCAGTTTACAAACGAAGGTAGAAGAGTGGTCCGTCTGCTTCATAATAATAGACCCTAATTGTGTGATTCGTTAAACCCCTGAAAGTCGTTAACATCTATTTGTCTGTATGTGTCTCTTCCAACGTTTGGCCCATCTATGGTGAACATTCACAGCTTAGGTAGAAATTTACTGTTCATAGTAATAAAATAAAGTTGAATAAATATTAAAGAAAATTATTCCAAGTGTCAAAGGTCGATCCCCTGTTTGTTTAGTTCCAGCAGTTTATTCAAATTGATGCAAGTCACTATAAAACAAGAAAACAAAAGAAAGTGATTATTTTCATAATGGGAATTGAATTTTATACAATTTATGAATTCAATTATTGTGATCTTTCATTTCTTTTAAATGTGTCTCTTTCGACTCTCAATCTCGCTTTTTGTGAATGATCTATATTGGTATTTTTAACAATTTTTCTCTTTTTTTGGGGTTTGAAAATTAATACTCTTTAACATTTCTCTATCTTAGGTCAGTGTTCTTTTCGGTTCGGTTCGGTTGCAACCGATTGGTGTGACAAGAATGCGTAAAATCTATATATCAAAGAAAATCCAGAAAAATTGATTATTTCTTGCTGGTCATACTGTACCTGGATTGTACATATACAAATCTACTGGCTGAAATATCGAAAATTTCTAGCATGTATACCTCTTTGGCCTTGTTCCTTTCAACTTTTTAAACCTATCTACTATTTGTGATTATAAATTTTATGGCTCTCTTTTTTCGGCTGATATGTGAGCTCTCCCCCTTCCCCCCCCTTTGCCCCTCAAAAAAGGTTCATTCTTAGAGTTCTTTGTGACAGGTCATAGGTCAAGTCCTTCCCCGATAACGTCCCAAATGGTCGATACGACCGTGCACTGCGCAAGAGTGTACGGAAAAATGAATCGAAAGAAACCCAGAGGGTACCATCTTCTTTTTTATTTTAAGATCTTTTTTTTTTTTTTCTCGTGGGTTGCTATGACTCTTTTCTTTATTTCTGTATAAATCCTTTCCTTCCACTGCTACATCCCTTAAAAACGTATCAGAGGAAAATTGCTACATATTTACCACTTCGCCGACGGCCTCGTCCAGCGGGCATAGCTCGCCCGTGCTGTGGGACCAGAACAGCATTTACGACAAGTTGCGATCCAGGTCGCAGGAGTCGCTCTCGTCCAGCTCGGTGAATTCAGGTCGGTTTTTTTGCCTGCCCCGTTGTGGATGTTGTCTTCGTCCTTCTGTCTCCTGTTTATTTCTGGTAGATGCTCTGTGTCTGTCGTTTTAGTCATTATACATTTGATGTTTTGCATCCTCCATCCATACCATGTAACCATTTCAATCGCCGGCTGCGGTCGGTCCTTCTGTTGTCAGGTGTTTTATAATGTTTTATACCGAGGCTGCATGTCCTTTCCAAGAACCTCTTTCTTTTCTCAGCTGGTGCTTAACCGTTTTCTCCTTTCTGTTTATTTATTTATTTATTTATTTATTGATTTATTTATTTATTGATTTATTGATTTAAATTGTTTTCTGCAGCTGATATTTTTGTAAGGGGATATATCAGTTTCATGTCAAAAATTTAGACGTCCATTGATGCTCATAAGCATGTTGTCATCATAGTAGAAGCAAGTTATATGGAAGATTTTGCTAAAGCTCTTTCAAGAAAAAATAAAGCCAAAAAAAAAATTTGTGCCATTGTTTATTTCTATTCCACCGTCTGTGTTGCTATTCATGGACAAAATTAAACGTGATAAATTGGGCTTCAAACTTTTAAACTGTTATGTTTCCATTTCTTCCATTGTAAAGGGAAAGATATATGTTATAGGTAGTCCTTCTTTAAACCGCAGTTTTGCATAACAGCTATCGTCTTTCCAAACATATCAAGTGTTGGAATATTTCCGTAGAGTTTTAGAAACTCTGTTAGGCCTGAGTCGGGTAGCCCAAAATCTGAACCGGGTACCCATTATCATTACCCAATCGGGTACCGGAATCGATGGACCGAATATTGAAAAAAACAATCGCGGAACTAGCCAAACACACTGTTCAATGTAGATAAATGGCAGATTAGTACTGTTGCTGTTTGCGATGGATTGAAGGTTCCAAGTTTTAGCAGTTTTCACCAGTATATTTTCGTTTTTCGGTGGTGAGGGATTTTTTCCACACACGAAAAAGAATCATTAAGAATGGCTAAGACTGGAAGTATATAATTAAAACAACCATCTACACTACAAGAAATTAATCTCCCGTATTCGTGTGTCTCGATTAAGCAAAACATGCAGACCTACGGAATTATTGAAACCATGAAAGCACTCACGTAGCAGTTACGCGATTTCTATTTCCCAGAAAACGGGTACCCGATTTGTGCGTTTTCGATTCGGGTACCCGAATGTTCAGTCCAGTACCCGGGTACCCTACTCAGGCCTTAACTCTGTTTCAAAGCATTTCAGTATCGTCAATAATATTCGTAGATAAAGTCTTCATCCCTGAGATTTGATGGCAAGTGGTTTGAAATTTTGTTTTTTTTATTTCCCAGAAAAAAGGTACCCGTTTTGTGCATTTTCAATTCGGGTACCCGAAATGTTCAGTCCGGTACCCGGGTACCCGACTCAGGCCTTAACTCTGTATTGAAACACTCAGTATCGTCAATAATATTCGTAGATAAAGTCTTTATCGGTGAGATATAATGGCAAGTGGTTTGACATTTTTGTTTTTGGGGGGAGGGGGGGGGGTTAAATTTGTTTTTGTCTGTGCATGTACTTTATTGTTGTGCAGTTTCTGAGAATAGACGTCAATACTTCCCTGATATGAATGACTAGACGTGAAATTTCATGAAAATAATGGTTGTGTTTCATCTTCTCCTTGATGTGCAAAATCTGTGAATTAATTAATATTTTACTAACGAGTTAATCTCTCAATAAGCCTTGCAGTTGCTCGACCCTCGTTTCAATAGGCCAATAGAGATTTACCTGTGAATATACAATCTTCTTCACAAATCTATTAGAACCTTCATATAGTACGGTGAGACCTGGTTCTGGTTGTTTTTAATTTTTTTTATTTAAAGGGTTGGGACTCCCCTCTTTAAATCTGTAATCTTGTTATATTTTAGAGGTATGCGATGAAACTCATGACAGTGTGTTTGGTGTGTTGTAGGTCCTATAGGGATGAAACAAATTCATTAAAAGATAAGGAAAAAGAAAAAAAAAAGAAATGGAGTTGAGTTGAGCTTTTGAACAGAAATTAGAATATTTAGTCAATAGTTGACTTTGGACAAAGTTATTGTTTTAGCCCAGTTGCTGAGTGGTATTTGTTGGGGTCTGACAGCCTTTAAGCAGTTTTGTCATTTTATGGGAGGGGTGGGGGAGGAAATGGGGAGGAAGGAAGATACTCTGGGAAGGGATAGGAGCTACCTTTGTCTTTTGAGAGTGGGGGGGGGGTTTATATCAACTGTGTACAACAAAGGCCAATAATTTGTTCTGTTTTGCCTCTAATTGTTTTGGGTATACCCGGCAAAAGCCCTGTGGTGACCTGTCTGTTAACTGTTTTTAATGAATTTGTCAAATCGCTATTTTTTGTGTCCCAAACAATTCTTTTTCGCTTCTTCTCTAGTAGTAGTATTTAAAGCTGCCGTCCCTCGTTTGGACACACTCGCTCCTCTCCGCTCTCAACGTATCTGTACCTCAGTCTCTGCTATGTAAACGGATGTCTGTGTGTGCGTCTGTTTGGTCTTGTCATAAAAAAAAATATTTCCAGCTGTAGATTTAGTGCCAGAGTAATTCTTTTGCTCTCTGACAAAAATATATTTTGTTCTTGCTGGTAGTTTTAGCACATTTCTTCTGATCATCTTTGAAGATAGCATACTCCACATACGTTTCTCATGGACGTTGTATGTCCAACTCCTTCGATCGTGCAGTAGTGCAGCCTTATACTAGATAGAAAATATACCCCCCCCCCCCAATGGATGGTTGATATGGTGGCCTCTCTTAGCACAAGCTTTCAAGTATCCATAGCGTGTACATAATTTAGCAATGAGGTCTCAGAATATCTGATGTCACACAGGTCAAGAGTTTTTTACCTTTTCTCCTCAAAGGCATATATAACAGTAGACTTGAAGTGGTCCTCAGTTTTTCTCACCGCATTTATTTGATACAGTTCAACAACACAATTTACCCCCCCAAAAAACAGTTAAATATATTTGCTAACCTTTTCTAAAACAACTATTGCTTATATATTGGATTTTGTTACTTTACTCAACCAAGATTTTAGTTTAAGAAAGAAAAAATGAAACAGATGGGCTATTCTATATCGCTTATTTCAGAAGAGAGGAAGAAATGTATAACAGCTGAAGATGACTCAAAATTAATTTCATAATTCTCAGGAATAAAATACCTCAACCTAAAAAGATATTCAATAGTCACTCACAACTAAACATCCTAAACAGTTAGTGATGAAATATAAGGAGCAACATACCAGGCCATACATGTTCCATTGACATCATCATGTTAGTCTAGTAAGCCTACACACTGGAGAATTAACAGTTAGTGGTGGGACAGTATTTGTGTGATATATTTTATTAAGTGTTTGATGTCTGTCCATCCTATTTGTAATTGCACATAGTCTACTGGTGATTTATAATTTTTATCCATTTGGTCATCATAATGTTTGGTGCTTAAAATGGACCATTCCTTTACTATTGGTTGGGAATGTGTATGTTGGTGGACAGCAGTGGTGGGTGAAGGGGGTGATCGGGAAGGAAGGGAGAGGAGGTGATGGGGGAGGAAGGGGAAAGGAGGGGGAATTGGTGAGTTTTGGACAGAATTACTTTACGATCTACATTTCACCATTGTTTTCAATGCATCGTGCCCTTTCCGTTTAATGGGTGCTCTGCAATTATGACGTTTGTTCTCTTCGGTTATATGAGCATGGCATATCTATACAGATGGTTTTTGATTGTTAACAGGGCTATATTTTATTTTGTACACAATGCTGCTTATTTTGTACACTTATACTTTTTATTTATATTGCATACTATACTTTTATTTATATGCTATCATCAGAGTGGATCATTGTGGGAGGTATGCTGTTTGTCACCTTTGTTTATCAGGGATGGCCAATAACCTCTTCCAAATCAACCCTTCACCCCCCCCCCCTTCCTCCCTCCCACCTTCCCCTTCATCCTTCCCAATTCCTTGGAAAATCACATCTGTCATCCTGGATTCAAGTTCAATTTTGCTGCTCTGGCAAAAGTTAGAAAAATTCATGCCGACAGATCGTTGCGGCTAATTAAATATTACATTTAAGTCCTTTTGTACAGTCCTTATATATGTCAGTATTTAGTGGGACATTCAGTTCCTGTTTGAATATCAATTTGGCCATCCCTGATCATTAAACTTGGTTACTCCCTGTAGTGCTACTGTAGCAATCTGTGTTTGATGTTTGCAGCAATAATGAAAGTCAGTCATGGGATAGTGTTCCATACCAAAATTTAGACTCCCTCATGCCCATGCTGTACCCCAGTCCATATACCTCCTACCCTTCCCCTACCCCCCTGACCCCAGGGTGTCTTTCGATATCTGTCATTACTTCATCATCTACCCATTCCCTTGTGATGTTCCTAATTGTCTGTCAGCTGATTGAGTTTGGATATTTTTTGGTATTGGATACTGGGCAGTATCTTTCAGGGCAATGGACTGCCATTTTTATTGTGGTGTTTTGTGATCTAGTCATCTTTGCTTATTTATGAAACTGTGAACTACTTTGTAGTAATAATAGTAGCGCTTTACATCAAAGAATGATCTCAAAGCACTTCACAAAATCGCATAAAATATTACAACTTAAAATTATTACAGCTTAAAAATATTACAGCCTAAAAATATTGCATCCTAAAAATTACAAAAATTAATAAATATCCTAACAATAATTATAAAAGCAATAAAATTCAGAAATTAAAGACAAAAGCAATAAAATATGACAGCATACAATAAAACTAAAATACTAAACAATTACAGCCAAAAATTAGTAACAATAAGACTATCAACATATAAATAGAAAATAAATTTTAATATACAACAATCAAAAGATGGCAAGATGGCAACACAAACAATATGACTGGAGGTTTAAAATGAATAATACTTTTGAAAAAGGTAAAAAGTAGTCATTCTGAATCCTTTATATTTTTTCATTTATGTGCTAACAAGAGGAACAATTCGTGTACCTTAAAATAATAGTTTACATACGTATTGTATATATTAACTAGGTATTGTTATCAACCCTATATTTGGTATGGTGCAAATTCCCCCCCCCCCCCCTCTCTTCACAGACACCGTTCCATCCCCCTTAACGAATGACTATTTTTGGAGAATGTTTTGAGAATTAGAAGGAGAATAAAAAGTTGTCAAAGATTAGATGAACATTACGGACCCTGACTGTCTGTCGAAAAATAGGTAAAGACTCGATTATGTATACAGCTATTTCCTTTGAAGGCCGTTTTCACTTGTAACATGTAAACGTATAACTGTACGTAACGTCATACATTTCATTTATGTGCTAACAAGAGGAACAATTATTTGTGTACATTAAAATAATAGTTTACATGCATATTGTATACATTAACTAGGTATTTTTTCACTTGTAACATGAGATAGTGTAAAAATTTTTTTTGTTTGATTTATGCATTAAATTCTCTTCAATTTAATAGCATAACTGGGATCTTGAATTGGTTAAAAAAACAAACCAAAGATATATATATCACATAGAGAATGTACACAATGTAGTCATTCTGTTTATATCTGCTGGCTATTTTTGTATTCCTTTGTTATGTAGATTCCTGTAGAAATTCTTCCTTGAGCAGTGTTTTTAGGCAGATTGTGTCGCTTTGTGCTACAAATAATAACTCTTCAATTCAAATGCAGCTGACATTGGCACGCAAACTATGTTATTATTTCCTGTTGCTTTGTTTCAACTGATGCGTACAATACTTCACTGTACGGGGATAACTTCAGACAAAGTCCTGCTATGTAATATAGTCCCAGGAGTTAAGAGTTATTTTTGTATATTTCTGCTGAAGATATTCTTCTAGATATTCACCTTTAATATATGCTGGATTGCTCCTTTAAAGGCATTGAAGACTCGCCCCAAACCGGGTGCCGCCCTCCGAAATAGCTAACTTTCTGTTGCTTGCAAGTGACGTTTGGTTCATGTCGCTACAAAATGCAGACAGTAATAAAACGTGATACCTTGTTATCTTTAGCTGGACCTCAGATGTCCATCGCTGTATCGTTTATACACTGTGCTGTGGGTATTGACCGTAGCTGTATGTACTGACTGTACACTAGTGTCTAGTTACCTATGGTAGCAAGCTGTGTGTGTGTATTTTCTGGGATCGATGGTGGTGTCTAACACTTCTGTTACACCTCATTCAAAACTAGGTCAGATTACCGGCATTAGACGTTTATTTTTGCGTGAGTCTTCACACCCTTTAAGGTCTACAGAGACGATGAAGTTGGCTCCTCAAAGGACACAATATAAATAACAGTAAAATTGATTACTAATTGAATTTGCACTTTGTTTTAAAACCTGTGGTGAAGTTTGTCTGGACCGGCAGCTTTAGATAAGCTGAGCCTGGTAAAATGACCAAGTACCACGTCCTCAGTTACCACTGTATTATCTCAACCAGAATTTGGTACTCAGTTCAAAAAATCTAACCCGGCTCACCCGAAAAATTGTAATTTTATCAAAACTGTTATAAAATAATTTAAATTGTTTGCATCGTCTCGGATAATTAAAGGTAATTGGCAAAATTTAGAGTTATCATTATATCCACTCAACAGATTCCCTCCCAAACTAGTTTCTGCTTCAGTGTCATTCCATTGAACCGTAATAACATTAGGCTAACTTTGTACAATTGGTCCTATACTTTTGATATGAGGTTAACCAAGTTATGGTCGGCATTCCCCAAGTTTTGGCATGTGAATAGAATTGTAAGCATCCTTCACATTTAAATATATAACATATCCAAGGTCGCAATACTTTGAGTGGGGGGGGGGGGGTACTTGACATGTTGAAAATATTGTACACTGCTTTTCTAAGGACTACAGTGATTGAAGTCCCCATTGACAATCAGAAGTGCATCTGGGGAGACAGATTCTCACACTCATTAGACTAAATAGTCCAGTCACTTTAACTTATGAACCTCACTTGTGTCAAGGGTCATTTCTCAAAAATTTAAAATGGTTACAGAAATCCATCCTGGACTGATAGGAGTGCATTTCAATGGTCTACAACTTACTTAGACAGATACTCTAACCATACACGGCAGATACATTAATCATACTCTTCTTCTAAGGCCAATCCCTGTAGACGAGAGGATTTGTTAGTTCAACAATTTGTACTTTTGTAATTTGAACAAAGTCTTAGGCATCAGAGACTGATAATTTAAAAAAAAGCCAAGATTGATTGACATAATTTCTATGTATTTGCATGCTTAATCATGTCAAGGAGAACAATTCTCAACATAACAGCCTACAGATATGATCATTACATTTATATCAAAGTTTGAAAGATTTTGCAATGATACGAAGATGAAATAATTTGGCATGCAATTGCAAATGAAATGAAGGGAGGCCAAATTTGGTTTTGTATGAACAGTTGATTGGCTGGGACGGGAGACATTGGGGTGTATGTATGTACATATATATTTCTAGCTCAAAATGAAACTTATGATAGAGGGCAGAAAGTAGAGGTTCCTTTCAATTTGTAAAGTTTTTACTTCAATTTTACTGTGTTTTGCGGAATCTAAACTTTGTCGTTTGATATATCTGTGAAGTGTTTCGTGGATGGTAGTATACTGCCACTCAAGTATGTTTGAAAATCATGCAAGATAATATTTGGGGTAATAAGTTGATGTTTTGCACAAATGTACAGTAGTACTGTTAAAAGTGGCAAAACCCCAAAGTTGCTTGTAATAAATTAAATGCCGTCTTTCCACCAGCGCTATGTCTGCACCATTGTAGAACTAAAATGCGTTTCGAGGCGTATGTCAAGAGGTTTTTTTGTCGGAGACACTGAGGACTCGTTTCGTTTAACTTTGGAAATATGTCAGCCTTTACACTCTTGCAGAGCTCTAGTTTTTGTGCCAGATGCAAATTGCTTTAATAATACTGCAATGCCACCTCTTTGATGATAGTATTTCTGCACCATGAAAGACACTTTTATTTGTCTAATATGTTACTACCACATGAAACTCAATGCAATGGCTTCTATACAGGCCTCCAACATGCAAATTATCCTAGACGGCCATGATATTCGTAAGTCAAAATTTCCAGGTCAGCCATCTTTTATATTCTTTTTTATATATACGGAGAATGCCATCGGTGAGGGTGGGGGAGGGGTGGCGGTGGGAGGTTGTGTGTGGATGGTGCTGTCAATTTTATGGATGATGTAATTTTATACCTAATGTGTTAATATTGATTTGAAGATAGGTAGAGCTCGTAGTTTCTGTCCTCAGTAGGTAAACACGAATATTTGAGCTTCAGAGGTTTAAGATGGCCAAAAAATAAACAGTCCCATTCAGACAGATACGGTAATATGTGTAATTTATTAGATTCAACAGAGACTAGAGAGAGATTGATGCATACTTGTGTGTGTGTTAAATTAATCTTTCAGGTTGATCCAGTCTTAAGTTTTAATTAACGATATAATGCACGGTATTCATCGGTGATATGTGTGCGTGTGTGTGGCAAAGCATTACCCTTTAATGTCTAGTTACAATCTAATATTCTATCAATTTTAAGCATGATTGATTATGAATTGATTGACTTATTGATCGATCATCTCTATTTTGCCCCTGGAGACAGGTTATTGCTTGTGCACTGAGTCTTAAACTAAATGTCATACAATATTGCAAAGTATGAAAGTGGGTATGGGATAGAGAAGTTGGTGGGGGGTGAAGGGGGGGGGGAAATGGTTGAGGAAATTGAGGAAAGAATGAGGATTGTATCATAGGGAATGATCGTCAGTTTGAACACAAAACAAATGTCATTTTTCAGGTAAGAATATGTAGACGGTTTGGTTATAAATATTCTGATTGCATTTTCAACGCTCCCACCCACCCTCTTCCCAACAACCACTGCAACCCTAACCCTCACTTCCAGTATCAATCATTTCTTGCCAATAATTCTGTGTCCCTTTGACTTGTATTTCTAACCCAATGAAGATACGTTTAAGGTAAAATCACTGACAGTGTCTTACTTTCACGCAAGCATAATTCAAGTTTGAATTTTGAGCTTGAATAACTGCCCCGCCCCCCAAATAGCACATCAGAAATCCTTTTGATGTTTAAATTTATCAAAAGTGATGGTGATCATTGCTTAACAACTCATTTAAAAAAAAAAAAAATTTTTAGTTGTTGATCTATCACTTTGCAATTGTTTAAAAAGATCTAACTTTGCGTTTGGTGATGTTGAACCATACAGTACAAGTCTTTTAATTGCTGTAAAAGTGGAAAATTTGCAAATAAGTACCTTTAAATCACTGTCTTTGTTTTTGTCTTGATGTTATTCATAATAGATTGCAGTAACATAAACTACCTTGCTCGTTCCATTTCTCTCCTACTCTTAGACCATACTGGCGAGGAGCGTATTCATCTCTCCGAATTTAAGAGCCATCAGCCAGAGGCGCAGCCGTCAAATTCTCTCGAAGAAGAGTTTGCAGACTTTCAAAGTTCTAGAGACACCCAAGCCTCGAAAGACTCAATTCCTTTCGCCAAAATACAGGAACCGGTGGCGGCCATGCCGTCTTTCAACCCGCCATTTTACGGACCGACCAAATCGGCGACTTCCCCGAATCTCCACGCCCTCGGCCAGACGAACTCCGACGTGGACCTGGAATTCGGGGACTTCAGCTCCCACAGAGCCGCCCAGCCTGCGACGAGTACGAAGGAGTCTTCCTTCGGTGATTTTCAAGCTCCGGCTACGACCAGTAGCGGCGGCGATCAGTGGGCGAGCTTCCAACACGCGTCCTCCGAGCCGAGCCTCATGTCCGAGGCGACGACGAACGGTGACAAATATTCCGTGTTCAAGATATTGGAGCAACCGTCGGGCGGGGATATCTTCGTGAGCGACGTCACTCCGTCTCAGACCTTGGAAGACTCGGACGACGACGAAGGGGGCAGCGCCCTGAGAGGGATGGTCTCGGAGTCTGATGACGAGGAGCCGTTCTCTAATTTCCAAGTGGCGTCCATCCCGCCGGAGTTCCTGAATCAGAGTGACCCACGGGGGACGAACATTCCCGGCAGCCTGTTTGCCTCTCCGGCCAACGTCATCAACGAGGAGGAGGCTTTCGGAGATTTTGTTGGTCCGAGGGACGGAGGCAATCAGTCTCGCAGATCAGACGCCATCTTGTTTGGAGATTCCTCCATTAGTATGAACAGCGGTGGCACTACGCTGCCACACTCTCTGACCTTTCCTGCACCGTCCACGAAGCAAGGGCTGGACGGTTTCGGTTCATTTGAGAGCGTACCGCCGGCGTCCTCGGGCGGTCCTGATAAATACGACGCATTCAAAGACCTTCGGCTCGGTACGGACCAGAGAGAAGAAGAAGAAGAAGAAGAGGACGACTTTGGCGATTTTCACGCAGTGGAGCCATCATCGCAAGGTTCGACAGATACCTTGACTTTTGGTATGGAGGACAACTTTACTGGAGGTGTCCCTGAGTTGGGGAGCACAAACTTTGTTTCATCTTTGGGAGCGCCATCAGATAACTTCAGTCTATCTATCGGAAATGGTTTGTTTTTCCTTTTTGATACGAATCGACCAGGGGCTGATTTTTTTTTTTTTTTTTTAAGGCCTGGTATGTGGTCTGAGATGACTTAATCAATCTCTTGTTTGATAAACCAACGACGTTTTTTCACAACGAATAAAGGAACCATTTCTGTCTTAGGTTTTTCTTCTTCTATAGTCTTGATGGACGACCAGTTTTGCTATTTGAACAGTCTCATCAAAAAGTCCAAAATATCTGAGACAAACTTACAATTTTCTTAAAAATCGAAAAAAAAAAAAAAGTTTCATTTTATGACTAGGATTTGAATCATGTTTTGAAATGTGTCTTTACTTATAACCTGTTATGAATATTCATTTTCTATAATGAATAGTAATTTCAGTTATGAATATCGAGTTGTGAAGTCATTGCATTTGTTGTGCTTGCCAAATTTATTGTCACCGGCTTGTATTTTGAAATGGAGGGTATATCCGAGGGCAGATGCATTGCCATGAACAGACAGACACATTTCCTTTGTATGTATCCTTCACAAACAAGAACATATCCAATGGATGTATTTGCGAGCGAAGATATGGATATTTGGGTGTCTCTGTGATAGCACTTGTACACAGCAACTGACAAACAATACAATTAATATCCTACTTTTAAATCATTTTTGGGCAAAGTCATATTTATATGTTAAGAATTGCCCAATATTGAGAGCTGGAAATGTAAATGAGAAATTAGAAATTTTTTACATTTCCAATTCTTGTTTCATAATTTGTTTCTCTTCTCGTTAGGATCCAAACCGCCTCCGATCCACCCCGGCTTAGAGGGTCCTCCCCTCCTATTGGCTTCTGAATCCATCATAGGCGGCGACAGATACTCGGAGGTCGCCGGAGACAAAATGGTGGGTTACTTTGTAGGGTTTGAAACTTTTTTATGGTTTATTTGGTTCAAAACAAAATAAGGGACATTTATGATCTAGATAGCGATACATTGTCATGAACAACTTCCCCCAAACAGTTATGAGAAATGTAATCCATGTGGGAGATATCACATATTTAATGTTTTTCAACATTCAAGGCTGAAGGCTTGATCAAGTCTAAATATGACATCATCAAGCCAAGTGTGATTCAATTTTTCTACATTTTTTCCCCCCTCATTTTCTTTGCAATGTTTATATTTCTATAATGGAGATGGATTTGCAGATGCATAATCTAAACTAGAACTGATTTGCCTGCAAACACACAGTATTGTAGTGTGCATGGAGTGCTTGCAGTATTAGGAAGAACTTTTCGGTCGTTCATGGGTGTTATATTTTGGGCTGACAACACACCAGGGAGTATAGTCATGTAGGTACCTACAAAGTGAGGGCGCTTGTGAGTGCCGTGACAGGCTCAGAATAAGTTGACTATGCAGCTATCCTCTGAAACTGCAAATGTACATAGGCAATGTGAAACTTTAAGTGTCAGCGTCCAGTCATGTAGGTATCGTTCACTTGGCCAGTAATGCCAATATTGTAGTGCGCACACACGATACAATATATAGTGAAGCTGTTTACATGACCTATTGATGGCATTGGTTTCAAGGTCAACATTGTTAACAATCCACCTGAAAATATGAGAAAGATGAAAAAATGAGAGAAAGCAAAAAGGTTTTAGATTCTTGTAGCACTGAAGTATTAACAGATTTATAAAATGACGACAGCTCCCAGACACAAAGTTATAAACTAAATTATCTCTCAAATGGAACAAGAATTTTTCTCACCTGTTTTGAGGAGTTGTTCTTCACAAAGATCTCTGTCACATTTAAGTTAAAAGTTGATGGTTGGGTTTGTGTCCGCTTGATCATTTTGTACAAGTGTCTGAATGCTTTTATTCCAAAAAGTGGGTACAGTTTGAAAACATTTTCCGACTTAACTGTACCATTTACTTTAACATTATATAGCAATTTTTTTCAGTTTTCGTATCCTCCTTGAAGTGGTTTCAGTGTCATGCTAGTATAAGTAAATTTTGTGTAGTACATTACTTAACCCTTCATCTCTGTCGTATTAATTCCATCCGTACGTAGCGAGCGATTTTTTTACTCTGTATCATCGATATTGTTTTCGTCGTTGTTTTCAGTCGTCGTTGTTGAAAAATCCTCGGAATTGTTCTCAAATCCGATTGTTCACCTGTCTGGCATCATTCTTGTTTTATTTTTACCCCAAAGGACGATAATCGCCATGTTTCAGCATGGGAACGCTGTCTCACAAGTTGCCACTCGGCCATTAAAGTCGCCAACGATGTCTTAAACAACATCAGCTCCTCGTCTGTGTGCAAGCAAGTCACCTCGTCTAGGTCTGGGAGTAACTACTTTCAAGGTAAGAAGCCACTCTGCATGCCCCTGCCTGGTGCAACTGACACACCTGAACAGAAAATGTAGTAAATCAAACCTTGAATATTGTTTTGATATGGGTCATTCCATAAGAAAGGGGGGTCTAATTGTTTGGAACATTCTTGGTGCCCTCTTGTCACCCATAGAATCGAAGCGATTTTTGTCCTATGGATAACCGAGTCAATTTTGGAATGTGTTAGTGACTCTAAAGTGAAGTATCTTTTGTGCTATATTTGTATTAAGGATTTGCGAAAAGCAGGCTATAAGTGGATATATACTGGCTGAGAGTGTGTTTTACAGGTGTTTTGAAGTTGTCAGTAGTTGGATGGTTGAACCAATTGTTTTATGAAAGGACCCATATATCAGATTGATGCATTCAGGTAGAATGACATGTTTCTTAATGAGTGATGACATAGTCGTGCCATGAGCACACTTAAGTGTCTTACTGGCTGAGAGTGTGTTTTATATGCATCTCGAAGTTGTAAATAGTTGGATGGTTGGACGACTAGGTTTGTGAAAGGACCCATATATCAGACTGATGCATCCACGTAGAATGACATGTTGTCATAATGGGTGATGACATGGATGTGCCATGAGCATACTTAAGAGTCTCACTTGCTGAGAGTGTGTTTTACAGGTGTCTCGAAGTTGTCAATAGTTTGATGGTTGAACCAATAGTTTTATATGTCAAATTTATGCATTAATTCAGAATGACATGTTTCTAAATGTGTGATGACATGGTCTCCATCTGTAGTACATCTCCAAATATAAATAAAAGGATTAAGTGGATTACTTTTGAAGGCAGATTAAAAGTGAAGTGAATGCCTCTTTTCTTCTTTTCTTTTTCCAACAGCAATTGTAGAAATATACAGGGTAGCTCGTCGAGTGTTTGCCTCCATCAAAGCCAGAGGTAGGCAACACCTTAGGAATGGTAGAATGATTGCTAACCATAGAAGTATATAAGATACAGTATGTTGGTGATAATGTACATATAGAAAATAACAGTGTGATAATCTACAAATAGAAACATAGACAATACACAGTGTGATAATCTACAAATAGACAATGCACAGTGTGATAATGTACGTATAGACAATACAGTGTGGTAGTCTACAAATAGACAATACACAGTTGTGATAATATACATATAGACAATACACAATGTGATAATGTACATATAGAAAATAACTGTGATAATGTATGTATAGACAATATAGTGTGATAATGTAAGTTAAGACAATACAGTGTGATAGTCTACATATCGACAATACACAGTGTCATAAAGTAATATAGAAAGTACAGTGTGATAATGTACATGTAGACAATGCACAGTGAGATACTCTACATATAGCCAATGCACAGTGTGATAATGTACGTATCGACAATGCATAGTGTGATAATATACGTATAGACAATACACAGTGTGATAATGTATGTATAGACAATACAGTGTGATACTCTACTTACAGACAATACACAGTGTCATGACGTAATATAGAAAGTACAGTGTGATAATGTACATGCAGAAAATACACAGTGTGATAATGTACATATATAGAAGTCACTGTATTACTAAGATCAAGTATGGCCTCACTATACATTACATCAGATTCAAGAAGAAAATTGCTCATTTTACGTCATCGAAACCAAAATGCATTTTTGCATTCTAGTTACTTTGTAAATTGGGTGAAACATGAAGCTAGCTTTCCAGTTCATGCCACCAATGTCACCCACCTGTCTTAATACATGTAGCTAAATTACGATAAATGACGATAGTGTCTTGATGGGTTTGAATTCTATCTCCACAGGAGTGGAAACGGACATCCTGGTGAAACTGAATGACGAGATTGAGAAGACATGGACAAACCTATCTGCATTTTTGTCTGCGACTCCTTTACAGGTATCCTATGTCATGCATATTCATTAGCTGTAAATAGAACTAACCTCCCTCACCCCCTCCCTTTTTGATATACCTTGATATTTAATATTATATTTTGAATTTTGGAGGCCTAAAAATACATCTCAATTCACCTGAACAAAAAGCTAATACAATTTCAAGATGTAACCATCCTTTGTAAAGTCTGTATAAAAACTTTTATCCGTGGTAAACTCCCAGTTGCCTTCTCTTTCCCTTTCTTTAATTCTTCAAGTTTTGTAAATGAATAAAAAAGGTGGTGTCATTTTTGCCTTTGCTCTCTTTGGTACAGATCGACAACGGTTCCTTCGTCTTTAAAACCGCCACCCTACGACCTGAACCGGAGAACCAAGACAGGGCCTGCGGCGTTTGCCTGTTGAACGTCGATGCCAGAAGCAAGGCCTTTGACAGGTCGGAAGATTCGCTGAAGCTCAACTACGGCGGGAGACAGTATCACGCGACCTGTGCAAACCTTTGGGTCAACATGGTAGATTCCATCTTGCCAGCTCTACCGTTGGAAGCGTTACTCTGAGGACGGAGTGTGCTCCATTATTCCTGGGGGGGGGGGGGGGGTTCCGGATGGTTTATGTGTCTCGCTTTAGAGTAGGTTTCAAGGAGGATTTTTGCCGATTCTCTTCTTGAGGGAGAGGTGAAACATGTCCATATACTCAGCTGGTCTGGTATACATTCTGTTTTTGAAGTTTATGAAAAAATACATGGTCTTAGGAGGAAAAAAGAGTTAGTTAGAGTCAAACATTATATGAACAGAATATTAAAGAAATTAAAAAGCACAAAATGGTTCCATTTTGGGTATATATTGGACCGTGTTGGGCCAAGCGTGGGTCATAGACATATTTATATCAATACAGTAGAGAGAACAGTAGAGTACAGTAGAGAACTGACCAATGAAAGCCTTAATATTTCAGTATGTGTGTAAAATTTTGTCAGATGCATCACTATTTTCCAAAAGATGGGTAATATTAACATGTGTGTTGTAAGCAGAATTTCCTGGGTTTTGTATTTCTTTGGGGACCAGTCTTAGAAGGTTACACATTGTAGACATCTTGTTAACTAACTAAGGAAATATGAGAGGCATGATGATTTTAGGAAAAATGCCCAAAGAAATATTATAATATCATCACAGATTTGCCTAGATTTTCATGTTAATGGTTTGGCTGTTTTAGCAAACTAGCCAATTGCAACTTGTGAATTGAAAGTTGTCCATTCAGCTATCGCCAGCAAATGTGTTAAACCTGAAATCAGAAATAGAGAGAATTTCTCATTTTGGGTTTACTATTGTTTTCCCAACATGCAACATTGCTGAGATGTAACTTACTGGTATTGAATATATTTCATTCATTTTGAAGACCAGTAGAATGCGTATTGAGAAATATGTTGTGCCCCTAGGGGAAGAGGCAGGGGAATGGGCAGGAGGAGTACACTCTTTTGCTATTTTGAGTCTGAAATATTTTTTATCAGCAGGTACTTCTATATTTCTCTAAAGCTTCAATGCTGGTGGTTTTCATTAATTGGTGCTCTTAAATGCAATATTTTATTGGGCAAATTCAAGAGACTTTTTGTTGTCAATGTCTTGAATTACAAATAAGCCTGTGTTTATTATTTAGAGGAGAGACAATTTCTTCTCTTTCTTTCCTCAAAATTTTGCTATCGGAAATAACGATTGACAAAGTGATGTGGCGCCCTCGTGCTAGAGGGTGCGTGGAAGTGGTGGAGTTTGAGGAACACCCAGCACTAATGGTCTTATCAAACGGTTCGCTCTGTCTGGGCTGTTTGTAATGCTAAGTGCGGATACAGTATGCCTTGCCTCTATATACAGAGATTTTTACTCATTACCTAGCCTCTAAATCTGCTAGATAGTCAAAGGATGGTCACCAGCACTAACATTTCAACAAAGAATTTGTCAGTGCCACCCTAGAAGTAATTTGACTCACCGAGATACATTTAGATGTCTAAAACTGAACACGTCCTCAATGTCTGGGGAATAATTTGGAGAATAAGAACCATCAGGAAAAGTACTTTTGAAAACTTTTAGCAGATTTTTAGCGGGCTTTATTTGGGGGAAGAACTGACAAAGTAAGGGTCAGAACCTCCACCAAAGTATTTACGCAAAGATTTTGGGCAAATGTTTGTTTTGTGTTTGCTTAAATGTGAAATGTTTGGGGGGGGGAGAGGGGGGGGGGGGGGGGGGGGGGGGGGGGGGGGACAGTTGTGATAAATTTTTAAAGGAGGACAAGTGCCAAGGTGAATCATCATCGAAAGAGATTATGTTTTTTTTTTAATATTGTGTTAAAGACTCTTAGAATTAAAACACTGCCTTTGTTTGTTAGTTGTTATTATAGTTAAAATATTCAAAATTTAAAAAAATAGTTCTTTACTTTAAATAAAGAACTACAGTGACAGAGATCTATAATATTTTATATCCGTATGGAAACATTAAGGTGCTGTCAAAATATTTAATTATCTTTGTAATGATTGTAGCAATTTTCAACAAAATTATTAGGTGTTTGGTTATATAAAACCATTTCCCCATGCCCCCCCCCCCAATTTTTTTTTTTTCTTTCAAAATGACAAATTCATGAAATATATTTCATTGAAGAATTCAACATTATGCTGCAAAATGGCAAGATGATTATTTATCAAATGTCGTTGATTTTTGCAATTTGCAGCAAATTAATAAATCGATCACTTTAATATTTTTTCATCAATTAAATATTTTGCCAGAAAAAACATGATGATAATGATGCCCATGTAAGAAATGTTATCATTTCAACAATTTGCAGCGAGATGATAAATCGATCATTTAATAAATCTTGTGAAATCAACAATTTGCGACGACACAATGAATTAGGTTACGCACGCAAACAGAATGTGAACATTCCGAGAGTTAGCAGCAAAAAAACAGTGAACTGCCAAGATGAACTTGCAGAAAAAGATAGTGTAACATTTGATGGCACCTTAAGGCTTCCATTTATTTGAGATTTGAGTACTGTACTGAGTAAATCTGAGAAATCTATCTAAAAAGGAGAAATTTCTTCAAATAGGTGTGTAGATATTCCTCTTGTGGTTGTTTGCCTATTAACGACAGTACTTAGTAATGAAGAAAAAAGGTCTTTGATGTATAAAGGAGAGTGTTAAAAGTCTGTTTTGTAGCGGTGGATGGATATATGTGCAATTATGATCGTGTAGATACAAAATATGCCTATCAATGTGCAAAAATATAATAAGAGACATATCTT
>KN883396.1:77472-87573 GCA_000934455.1 Apostichopus parvimensis | reverse complement strand
TATATATACCGCCCCCACCTGCATCGAGTGAGTCGGGAGAAGTGGTTCCAGTCGGGGGTTATGTACAATCAATTGGCGGTGAATGATATTTTTTCACTGCTTAAGTCTTCTTTAAGAAAGACGACTCGTTCTTCTGTTCCCTTGGGGCCCTTGCTTGTGACAATAGCCTTTATATTTTTCGGGCTCTCTAAGCATTTCTCCATTTGACCCCTCGCCCCGAGTCTGAACACCCCATCTTCCTTTCCTCGCCATAATCGCCATTTCTGGATAAGGCAACTTTTTTTTGAACGCTAAATCGCAAATCCCAAACCGTTTTGAAACGAATTGAAATAAAAAGTAGCTAAGAAACAGAAAGATATGACCGCCCTCTATTTTACAGGAGCACTGCTCGCTACTACACAAACAGTATGACTCTTGTTACCACGATAAGAATACCATTTTGATCTGTGCACAGAAATTGAACTACTACTGTATTATAAATATAGACTGACATGTTACTTCAATGTCACGTCCCTGCTATTATTTGCCTTTTGGTCATCAAACAGTGACGTCATGTTCTGCATTGTGCTAACGAAGTAGTAAGGGGAAACGCTTCAAAAATCCCCACTTTGGAAAACAAACATCAATTGCATAGGTCCGCTAAAATACCTAGGAAAGAAGGAACCACATAATCTAATTCATGATTTATCGTTGCGTTTGTAACGCATTGTCTTGTGTATGCTGGAAGCAGTAGGCCTAACTTTTAGTAGTACTAAAACCGAACTTCCGTATCATTGTCACTGTGCTCTGGAGTATTGGGAACCCGAAATTCAGCTCGAGGTTGAGGAATTGGAATAAAGTATTAAAACCACACTGGATTATTGACAACTAGCACAGAATCAAAATTTCGCTTCTTCTGCAACTAAGAGTCATATTTTCGCTTTTATGAAATACATTCGGATTGTCAGATATGCTTAAATAGCAACCACTAAAGTAAGTACTGTGAGTGTGAGTGCATGACTGTGTGAAAGCAGTGATTCTGTTGTGATTGTGAAGTTACTGTACAAAGTGTAGGCAAATGCATAGGTTAGCATATGCCTAACTTAATTATTTTGTTAACTTATGCTAGGCCACACGCGAAAAAAGAGTAACAAGTAACATAGTCCAAGTTAAAATTTAGGGCTGACATTAGTAATACAGTATGTCCAAAGCTTCACAGTAGTCGTACGTAACCTACTGTATCATGGTATTGTTATAAGTCCAACTTGTCTGTACCTGTACCTGTACCTGTACCTGCACTGTCGCAGCTTCAAAGTCAAAGTGGGTAGTTATTTGAGAATGACACAATGGACATTGGGTATAGGCAGTAGACAGTGAAGCTGGAAAGCTGGCTACGAGTTGGAAATAACTGTCGTGGGTTATTCTGCACTTGTGCGGCTAATTATTCTAAGAGATTGAGTGATAGCCGAGCTAGTCATAGTTTTAGCCTTTTCAAATTGGCCTAGCTGCTATCGGTCAAGGCTATGCCTAGTGTTAAGAAGTAAGTCGCTTCACTTATTTCAATGTTTTCACAATGGGAGCCAAAGAAGGTTTATGATAAACAACCTGTCCAATGCAAAGGCACTTCGTAATTTCCGAGTAAGGTAGGCCTACAGTACCTCTCTGAAATGGTCATACAAACATATGAACATGTGGTTTACCTTACTTAGTTCCATTGGCCAAAAAGAAGAATCCTAGTTCACTGTGATTTTAGCTCTGAAATCAACCTGCATGTGAATGTACTGTAGAAACTTACTGTACAGTAGCAGTCATATTTTCAAGAAACTTTGAAGTGAACACATGTATTATTGCAAGTTCTTAACCAATGCGAGAGAGAGAGACGCTCACCTTTAGTAGTTTACGATCACTGAGATGATGGTGCCTCATCCATTGTATAACAAAAATGTACTTGTTAATACCGATATGCAGACATCTACATTTTACCATCAGATTTGGACAACCACGGTTATGGCACAAAAACAATATGGTAGGGGGAGGGGGAGGGGAAGCTCCAATGGGCTTGTAAGTGTGAGCCCTTCTTAACAACAGGTAAAGAGTAGTGTGAAATAAATTTGAGAGACAGAATATCCACGGCATTTCACAACATGTACCGTACGATATGAAAGTACAATCTGAAAGTGTATGTTCAGTTAACTTCAGGATGACTTATATGTCACCCTCAAGATAATGCACTACCTGATAAATTTGTGAAATTTTTAAGACCTGCAATCTGTCATTGACTTTAATACTTTGAATTTTTCCATCTAGATACCATAAATATCACTAAATATCTCAAAGAAGAGAATCTACAATTTTTATAATGGTTAGTCCACCACAATTACACCACAAACATTGATATACAGAGGTAAGGCATAAAAATTGAAGGCTTTGCAAGTGGAAATATACTGACATTAATTATATAAAATTTGTGGAACATTACATTAATTCTGTATTGAAAGAAATGTTTGACTGGTATCCAGTTTTTATAACAACACAGTGCAAATTTTTAAGGAAATTTTCAGGTTGTCCAAGCCATAGTTTTTGGTTGTCCAAATATGAAAAAATTTGGTCCCCACCCCTCCCCCCAAAATGTAGCAAATAGCAATAACCAATATGTACACTGTAGGAGAGATGTGTAGTTTGACGAATACAACACCGTTGTTGGGGGATGCCAATTTATTGTTTTACCTGTTTGGGCGGTATTTACGTAGGTTGACGCAATCTGAATTCCATGTAAACACCCATCGGACATCCTCCATGTGCAGCTGAATTTTGGCAAGTCCGAAAAAGAAATTTGGTCGTCTCTGACGACCAGAGTTACCAACGTTTAAAATTTGCCCCGAACAATATTATATCGCTAAGATCAAAGTTGTGACACTCTGCCCGATTTTAGGTGAATGTTTTAACTTAAGTATGGGCAGTATTGTGTGTGGTTAGATTCCCTGAGACTTAGCCAAAGCTTTCAAACATTTGTGTCGTAGGGTTGGTGTTTACAGTTTAGTTTGCTCCGAATATTAAGATATTACATGAGTTCAACGATTTACCTGCAAGGACTTGATGGAAAAATTTAAGTCTGGTCAAGAGATTACGAACAATCACACATGTGTATGTCGTTCACTCAAAACCCTTTCATGAAGACCTTTCATGTACGGCTTACGTTACATACCAATTATGTTGGACATGTTGTCATTGTTTATTGAAATGGGACAGAAATTCTTCAACCTAATCAAACTAAAGCTATTGATCAGGCCTCTAAATTCAGGCTCTTTGTGGGCTAAATGCCAGCAGATTTTGCCAATGTTTTGCCAGTAGAGGGAAAAGGCATATGTTTGCATTTCCAGTCACTAACGTTGAGTTTTATGTGAACTAAATGGAAATGGGAATTTGATTTTAGCTCGACTTCTAAGATCTCTCTTTTCTAGTGTTTTGGCTAAAATTGTGAAATTCTACAGGTCTGTTGATATTTAAGCAGAATTTTGCATAAATTTGGTCGATAATTTTTCACAAATCTACATAGTAATTGCTCTATAAATTGTGACTAGTTTTTACATCAAAATAAGAAAGAAAAAACCCTTCTAAAGTCTTGTGTTCATTGCCAATAGGAACACTGAGTCACTGATTTATGTGAATTTGATTTGATTTTCAAGATTTTGAAGCCCAGACACTTTTCCATAGCAACAAAATCATGCACAGAGGTCAAACTGTAAATCACAAAGTCTTTATATAGATACTGTAGTATAGTCACTATGAACATCTACAATTAGCCTAGTTTACAATTAGCCTAGCTGAGCCATGCAGCATTTATCTAACTCTTCAATGTTTTTTAGCAAAATTTGTTATTTGTTTTCTTGATTCTGGGATATTGTAACTTGAGAGCAAGTTTCTGCTTAGATGTGTACTTTACAATAACGATGGTTACAAGGGAAAACTTGATACAAGTTAAATTTGTGAAGATACGCCTACAGAACAACCATTAATAATGTTTGTTTATATTGGCAAATATTTGCATCAGAAATATTTTCATTTGCCTTAAATATCAAATGCAAATTCATGACTAGTTTTGATGCCTACAGAACAACCATGAATAATGTTTGTTTATATTGGCAAATTATATTTGCATCAGAAATATTTTCATTTGCCTTAAATATCAAATGCAAATTCATGACTAGTTTTGATGCCTAGACAACTCAAGATCTAACAAGCAAGGTATGCTTTCTTTCACGCTGTTACATCTCCTCTAAAAACTTGCACTGGTCATTCATTGCAACCCATCAGAACCCCAGAAACACAGTTTTACCCTCCCCTCCCCAGTTAGAACTTTATCAATACCCTTGGACTTCCATTGACATGGCAGGGTACCACTGCAATTCAGTTTTCAAGAGAGTACCAAAGCACTTTAAAACAGAAAAAAATTGAAAGCATATGAAAGTACTACTTGGGCATTTTTCCAAAGTGAGAGGAAACACATCCAGAAATCAGGAATTAAATATGTAAAACCATAATATCTAGATCTTTATGTAACTGCTGTTTTGTGGCACAAATGTAGAGCCAGGTTGAAGTTTTGTTTCACTTCATGAGCCCTGTTGGCATTCTGGTTGATGTTTCTCTCCAACGGTTAACTTCTGCAACTTTAATTCACCAAATATAGATAAATGAAGCAATTAAATGAGGCACGTATTAGCCTGTTGGGTTTAATACAAGATCAATCCAAACATGATTTGTAATTTGCAAAGTTTATGGTTTCATGAACTATCATCTTAGAATTGGGGGTGGGGGGATTTGTGCTAAAGCATTTGTATCACGGGCATGTAGTAATCCAGAAATGTCAGAGAGGGGGACATTTTTAATCACTTGTAACATATTCGACAATTTAAGAAAAAAAGGTAAATTATATAAAACCGCATTTTCTCAATTTTTTTTTTCCCTCTAGGATTTTGTTGTAAATATGTGGTGATTATGTGCCCAGCTATAATGGAAGGATCTTGGGCCGAGCTGTGCGAGACGGAGGCCATCAAAGCGGCCCGGGTATTTGCTCAGACTTACCACAGTTATCTTTCATCTCAAGAGGCGAATGGCCAGACGTCGGAGCCGGACCCCGAGCCGAGCAGGGTCGGCCAGTTGTTCATCGAACACTTCCAGGAGCATTTTGAGCTGGAGCTCCGACGGGCCACGATCGTCATAAACGGCGACGCGAGGGTGACCACGGCGGAACCGGCGTTCAGTGCCAACGGCCACACCCACATCCCCAACGGCACCCCTCCCCTTTCGAACGGAAACTCCTCCCAGGATCTAAGCCGGGAGGGTAGCTTAGGGAGAAATGAGCCCCCGCCTCCTGCCCCGCCGTCCTTCGCAAATAGGGTGCGGAACCGACAGGCAGATATACCAAGAAAACACTCCTTCCGATTCTGGGACAAAACTAGCAATATATTCGAAAAGTTCAGGCGGCAGGGCCGCGCGAGGGTGGCGAATGCGACGAACCCCGACGACGTGCTGAGGGAGGGCCACGTCAGTGTCATGACCGGGGACGACCGCCTGTGGGATCGAAGCAGGCTGATGTTGGTGAAGAAGGAGAGCGGTTACATGCTGGAGTTTTTCAGTCCTCCTAAGGTAGGTCGACTGCCGGTTTGTGCAGTGCATAATTGTTTAACTTGTTAACTTTTTAAACCGTCATGTTTACAGCATGATCTTGTATAGCTTTTTTGGGGGGGGGGGGATATGGGTTCCGAGTTACCCTCGTCGAGCACGGTGTGGAGAGTCCATTTTGTAAGTAAGTTATGAAAATAGGAGATAAGTTACTTCAGATGTACCATTGAATTTAGTAACAGAGTCTGAAAGCATAAGAGCATCTAGGCGATTGATTGATTCTTCACAGGTTGATAAATTTGCAAAGTAAAAGTGTGGGTGTGATTCATCGAAAGTAAAATTGTAAAATATTGATATTGAATACAGAGATCTGTCTTAGAGATCTACCAAACGCCCACTCGATGACAAGACTCGGAGAATGAATATTACATTCGTCAGCTTACCTGGATACATAGGTCTGTCTGCTCACAATGTTCATCAAACTGATTATTTAAAATTCAGAACAATGGGATAATTAGACAAGATTAGAAGCAAATTGATAACAATGTTATAAACTACTGCCAGAGTAGGATGGTGTAAAGTCTGCTCAGATTAGGATGGTGTAAAGTCTGCTCCGAGTAGGATGGTTTACCTGCTCGTGCAAGTAGGAGGCTGTAGTATGTATGTATGTATGTATGTATGTATATATGTATGTATATTAGATCCTCCTGCAAGCAGGAACTCGCGAAGAAGCCTCATTGGCAATATCAAAGCCGCAAGCTGACCGAAGTCAGTCTCTTACATTCATATTTAACGTCCGTGATTATGAATTGTTAATTGTCAACAACTCTGTAACTGGACCACATACATTAATCTGGGAGTGACTCGAACCGGGGACCTTATATGATTGAAAGGCACCGGGCGTTAACCACTGAGCTTACACTCCAGGTGGTTGAACAAGTAAATGCTGATGAAACAGTTAACATTGCAAGTAGGAATATTAACTGTATACTCAACTGTATTGTACTGTCCCTTACTGTACAGTACGGATTTACTGTACACTCAACTATACTGTACCATGCCCATACTGTACAGTACGGATTTACTGTACACTCAACTGTACTGTACTGTCCCTTACTGTACAGTACGGATTTACTGTACACTCAACTATACTGTACCATGCCCATACTGTACAGTACGGATTTACTGTACACTCAACTATACTGTACCATGCCCATACTGTACAGTACGGATTTACTGTACACTCAACTATACTGTACCATGCCCATACTGTACAGTACGGATTTACTGTATACTCAACTATACTGTACCATGCCCATACTGTACAGTACAGATTTACTGTATACTCAACTATACTGTACCATGCCCATACTGTACAGTACGGATTTACTGTACACTCAACTATACTGTACCATGCCCATACTGTACAGTACGGATTTACTGTACACTCAACTGTACTGTACCGTTACATTACGGTACAGTACAGATTGTAATTTTTGATCGACGAAGCGATGGCAAAATATACGGTTTTGTTGGAAAATGCAGTAAATGTCAAGTGAAAGAACATATATATTCAAATGTCATTTGACATCTGGAGGGGAAAATTGAGGGAGGTATGTACAGTAGGCTCTTTGAGTAGAGTGCCTACAGTATATTTGCTTAGATTTTTTATTGATGGAGATTTATTTAGATGGAGTGTTTTAGCATCATTTACATTAAACTTGTCACTCTAGTCGTACAGTATGTAGTTTTTGAGGGACTGTAAAACATTAGTTGCCCAGGTGATGACTCATGTAGTCCATCTTGTAGCTAAAGGAACCCCAACGACACCCTCTCCATAGTGCTCCACTTTTGTTTGTCTCGGCCATTAAAAATTCTGGGTGATTTATTTTGTTGTTTACAAGGTAGTGATATTCAGTTTACATTCCATTGGACATTGCCCAAGTGTGGACATTCCATTGGATAAAGAAATCCACAGACTAGCTGACAAAAAAATACTACCTGGGACACATCAGTAAACAGTGTAGCCCTTGAAAGTAAAAGCTTTTATATTTGTCACAAAATAGGGAAAGTATCCAACGATAGTTTCTTAAAAAAGAACCTTATTGTAGGCTAGCTGAGACATCGAGGAAAAGTCTCGGTGGAAAATTAAGTCTCAGTTATTTTGTGAAAGATTCATTGGAGTTTGTGGTAATTTCAACACGATATTATATACTAGATGTTTTAACACAGGTGACCATTTCTGCTATCAATAGGGAATGCTGGAAGAGGGAGGCAATGTCTTTTACTCCAAGTTACAGTTCCAGCTGTACGAGGATAACATTTTTGCCTCAAACCTGATTTTCTTTCTTGAAGAATAATCAAATGGTTCATTAAGTTCTTTGAATTAATTTATTTTGTACTGTAGGGAATATATATGTATGTATGTATGTATGTATTTTAGATCCTCCTGCAAGCAGGAACTCGCGAAGAAGCCTCATTGGCTTATCAAAGCCGCAAGCTGACCGAAGTCAGTCTCTTACATTCATATTTAACGTCCATGATTATGAATTGTTAATTGTCAACAACTCTGTAGCTGGACAACATACATTAATCTGGGAGTGACTCGAACCGGGGACCTTATGATTGAAAGGCACCGGCGTTAACCACTGAGCTAACACTCCTGGAAGTGCAAGGGCAAAGATGTAGCAGTTTTTGTACAGTTATAAGAGACAAAATCCGTAGTTTTCAAAACTGCTATGTACACAAAATTTCACCCCTAAATTATTCCATGCTTTTAGCCTATAAACCAGTCATCTTGATTTCTGCCAAAATGTAGCCATGAGCTGATTAATTAATCATCATTTGTTTGGAAATCATTGACTTTTCTCGCTTTGTTTTCTAACGAGCAGGGAAGCTCTCGACATTTTCCAAAGATTTCACAGGATGGTGCGTCCATTGTTTTAAAAAAAAAGAATTCAATTGATTCCTGTCTACCGAGTTAATGATTTCACTGACGACCTACACAAAGCAGTAGAAACTGTTGTCATCATTACTCATTAGGTTAATTACCAGGAAGTTCCCAATTTGACTTATTTCTGTGTTTTCAACCAAGAATTATTTTAACAGTAATATCGGGGGATTGAAAGGTTAACAGGATGCCTGTGGTGCCATGGCAACCCCCATTATAATCTGCCATTGTTTTTGGTTTTGACGGACAAAAGATAAAAAAAAAGTATTTTTAGCATCAGAGAATAATTAAATAGTTTACATCTTGCAGTTACTGAAGCTTATTTGGTTTTGCTTCAATATCTTACAGTGAAATGATATTCTTTTCTGTACAAACTACAGTATTAAACTGCTTCATGTTGCTGTTATATGGTCAATTTCAGCATCTGTTGAGCTTTTTTCCCCCCTAGCTGCCCCCCCCCCCCTAGTACAGTAGGGTGTGGCAGTGTGCAGGCAGATTTAATTTTTGATTTCCATAATGCCTCAAATATGATATTAGGAATAAAGTTTTGTTGCAGTACTTGGCTCTTTCAGACTTTAAATCTTTGTGAATAATAACCCCTCCTCCCCCTTTGTAACAAATTAAGAAAAACATATAACAAACATAAAACATAAGAAATTGAGGCACATGTGGCTTGATGACGTCATAGTTTAGACTTGATCAAGTCCCTCCAGGGTTGCGTGTGATGGATGATTAAATCTGTGATATCTGCGAAATGGCGTACTTAGCTTTTTCTACATATGCTTTTTCTACACATTCTACTTAGCTTTTTCTACAGTAAGATGTCTGGGGTAGTTGTTTGTCACAGTTATCTGTAGTCACATATAGTAGATCAACATAGATGACCAGGTCATTCTTCTTCTTTAACGCTAAATGGAAGTGTTATTGACTCATTGCAATGTCCCTTCCACATTAATTTATGCGTTCGTGCCTGTTGAACTGTGCAAGTGTAAAATTTGCTGTGTTTTTCATTGTAACATACCTTTATGTGTGTATGATAGTTTATAATGGTAATATTGACATAACAGACAGGCTGTACTATCTATAGAGAGAGTATAATGTGTTAGTCATTGTGACCGTATGTGTGTTCCTGTTTCACTTTTAATGACTCGTTCAAGGTTCGTTAAGGATAATTGCACTCAATTTGTTTACCCCTTGAAGTTTAAATAGTCTCCAATTGTTTGCCGAAATACTTGATTTAGTCCGTCTGCTACCGGCATGGGGGAAGTTGACCTCGGTTTGACCTTCGGGGGTGCTAGTAGCAGAGCTACTGTACTGTACATGGTTTATCATTCCCCTTCCACTTAAAGAGCTCTACATTCTGCATTCCTTTATTTAAGAAAGAAAAAAAAACAAAAGTTACATAAATTATAAACACAAAAATGCTTTTTATTTTAGGCCCAAATCATCTCTTTCAACTCATTACAATTAATCAGTTTGTTAAATTAATGAAATTTTTCACTGCAGGAATTGATACACTGGCGGATCCAGGGCCTTTGTTTGGGAGGGGT
>KN883396.1:48134-61359 GCA_000934455.1 Apostichopus parvimensis | reverse complement strand
AAAGCCTATTTGCAAAGCTGTTTGATTTCCTCATATCATTCTTTGTTAATTCCATTCCAGTAAGCTATTATCTGTTAAAACACATATGAAAAATTTGGTCATGACATTTCCTGTAGAATTTACATCGCTGTTCTCTTTACTGTCCGCTCGCTCTTTCACTTTTATTGGGGGTGGGGGAGGGGGTGGAGGAAGCAGAAGTGGTCTGTCACTGGGGAGAGGGGAGTGTGGGGGAGTGGATCGAGGGGGGGGGGATGTTAGTGCTAAATGGCTACCAGGTCACTCCAGACACAGTGGAGTGAGGGGACAGGTAAGTGAATTAGCTGGTAAATATCCAAACCAGTTAGTAGTTTTCAGCAATTTTACTTTTGCTCTTCTCTTACAGGTAAGTATCTTTGCTCATATATCCCCAAACCAGTATTAAAGTTTTTGGGATACAGTTTTAACAGTTGTGATTATTTCTCCCCACCCCCACCCCCTCCCCACCCATCTGTTACCTGTCACAATTAATGTACCATTGTCGTATTCGTAGGCATGTTTACATGGTAACCTTTTAACATCTGGGAGGGGGGAGGGGAGGGTGAGGCACTTTAAGGTCTGGGGTACTGGGAGGGAGCAAATGAGGTCAAGTTAATGGACAATTCTGATTCCTGAAAAAAAAAAAAAAAAATCAGTTTTCACCATCTCAATAGACAATGGCAGCAGACTTGTACTGGTTGGCTTTCTTGAAGGGAAGGACTAACCCTTGCAAGGGTTTGTTGCTGGAGGACTGGACCCACAATTAAAAATTAGCCCTGACCAGTGGAAGCCAGGGGGTGGATACTGATCAAGGGAGAACATTTATTGCAATGATTCTGAAAGACTACTTGCAGATTTATTTGTAACTGTCAACATTTTGAATATTTTCAACGACATTACGATCTTGCTAAATCCGAAATTTTCAAAAAATCTCCAAAGGAACTAGGACACATTCGCAGAAAGTCAAAGAAACAAATTAGAGATTTGTCGGAGTTTTCATGTACGCCAATGGCCTCTTGCTGTAGGTCTCGAGACAGTCAATAATCCTGACTGTGTTCGGATGAAAACGCTTCTCGTCTCCACATTTGATGGTCCTCCTCGTTGACAACCGAAGGTCACTGAAGCTTCCATCTTGTTTCGCACTCGAGATAAAGTACACTTCAGATACATCCAGTCTTCTCAAAGGAAAGGTGGGCTTTAAATAGTAACGTGCTACCTGGGAAGGCTGTTTTTTTTTTGTTTTTTTTTTAAATTAGAGGCCAAACAAAGGAGTCAACTGTATGAACAAATGAATACTTTCATTCTGGGAGTGAAAATTATAGATATGTTATTGTTGTAAATTAGTTAAGCTTTTAAACGACAAAACCGAACTAATTTTTGGTTACATATGGTGCTTCCCTTGTTTCCAGTTATTTGCTAGACTGGCCATCTTTAATTTTCATTGGGTAAATTTTTGCATGTATTATTTCTGACATGAGGAGATCGGGAGAGGTTGGGGAAGTGTGAGGGATGGGAAAGTTTGAGGGGGACTGAGAAAGTGCGAAGGAGTGGGGGTGCAAAAAGTGACTGGTTGACACTGGGGATGAAAGGGGAGGGGTGAGGGAGGTTAGGAAGGGATGGGATGATGGGGGGAAGGGAGACTGGAGACGAGGAGGGAGAGGTTGGGAAGTAGTGGATAATGTGTGGGGGTGGGGTGGAGAGAGGTAAAGGTAGGGTGACTTTGCTAATTTCACATCTCGTTAATGGGCAAGATTTTATAGGCATGTCTCAATTCTTTGTGATACTTTGTCAACCAATTTTAAAAGCAACATAGAACTTCCACATCTGTATTTTTAGATAAACGTACTGTTTCTTCCTTGTTTAATGTTTAAACATGTGACATGATCAGGAGGAATGTTCAGGGTAATGTTTCTTGGAAATGCAATAACCGTGGACAAGGGGGGCATTAGTTATAAGTAGTACATACTTGTGGTTGTAGCAAGAGAAGGGGGTTCTGTTGCTTCAACCACAGGTTTATGTACCTTTAACTAATATATAACTAATACCCGCAAAAGTTGTATCTTTCTGCTGTAGTATAATGTCATGTTTTTTTTTAAAACAATTTTGCCTCCCAACTGTGAAACAATCCTTATTGACGTCAGAGAGGACACTTTATTTATTAAGCCAACCTCAGCCTTCCTCTACAGAGCTTATTTTAGGAAGTTATTTTCAGTAACTAGATAGATTTGCACACCGTCTAAACTAATTTGGGTGCATCAAGGCCAAGAAAAAAAATTCAAACAACACAAAATTTTGTTTCAGAATTTCCTGGTTTTGCAATGTCAGTTTGTTTTATGATATGCCTGCACTGTTATTGCATTTATATCCAATTAAGTCTTCAAGGGGTGACGTAGGTTGATGGTCCCACAAATGGGTTGCATTGAATTGTTCGGTGGATCGCAGGATTTTCTTGATGGCTGAAAATGTATCTATAGCATTGGGAGCTTGCCAACAGAGATTCATGATGTTATATTTTTCTAACATTAAGTCCTTTAATAGTCCGAGACAGCTCTTGTTCATTCTGAGCACGGATGCCGAGGGGGGGAGGAAGGTGGGGGAGGGAGGTGGGCATGGTGGGGATGGGAGATGCGGGTAGGGGGGTAAGAGTGTCTGGTAGGTCATGGCTCGGTCCTCATCTAGGAGACATCTGAATTAGGTAATAACTTTGATCATGATGTCCATTCAATTTTCATGTTCCAAAATTTTAAGACGTTTATTTGCAGTTCAAGAGGGTATTTGAACCCATGCAACTATGCTAGATAAACTCATAATGGTCAGCTACAGTATTATCGAACTTTGTAATCCTCTGTAACGTGTGCTACGTGATGCTGCAACCACCTCAGCGTCAGAAGTTTGATAGGTCTGGTGCTGTGTAGATCTCCCAATCAGTGAATGTGAATACGTCCCGTGCTATGTAGATCTCCCAATCAGTGTGGATATGTCTGGTGCTATGTAGGTCTCCCAATCAGTTAGTGTGGATATGTCCGGTGCTGTATAGATCTCCCAATCAGTTAGTGTGGATATGTCCCGTGCTATGTAGACCTCCCAATCAGTTAGTGTGGATATGTCCGGTGCTGTGTAGATCTCCCAATCAGTTAGTGTGGATACGTCCGGTGCTGTAGATCTTCCAATCAGTTAGTGTGGATATGTCCGGTGCTGTGTTGATCTCACAATCAGTTAGTGTGGATACGTCCGGTGCTGTAGATCTCCTAATCAGTGAATGTGGATACGTCCGGTGCTATGTAGATCTCCGAATGTTCATCCTCTGCTTTACTTTTCATACACAAATCTAAGCCCATTCGGTTCAGTCTTCGCAGCTGGTAACGATCAGTAAAGATTGATTTATCAGAAAAAGCTGATCATTTGATCGATCACATGTACTGTACTATAAATAGCCTAATGAGCTATATTGAAGGTACAGTATTTTCTTCCACTACAAGTGAAGCTTATACCTAATTAGCAGCCAGGCTAAAAGCTGCCAGTTATCCATGTAGCCGACCGATCAGCTGGTCAGAGCTACGTAGGTGTTGAAAAGGCGAATGCGTTTTAATGATGTCTATGATATGCAGTCATGCCTTGTTTTCGAATGATCACCAAAATAAAAGCCTATGGGTATAAGCCCATAGTCTACATATACAGTGTTGGCTTCTGTTGCCTTCCCTGCAACAATATCACAATCTGAAGCACCGGCAAATAGATCTTCATTTCCTGCTACTTCAGCGGAGCTGATTGACTCAGGAAATTAGTGATAACAACTAAAAGTGACTTTGCTCGTCGTCCATCTTGGTAGCTCTGGGCAAGGAATATTCATTATGTGCTCTAAACAAAAGTCTTACTGAATTTATTTGTGACTTGGGATGTATATTGTATAGAATTTATAGCAGTTTGTACTATTTTTTGAAAATTATTTTTGGAGGGAGAGAGGCCTCCTTCTGCTTTGAACTACCTTCTGTAGGTGTGAGTTTTCAATTCAAAATTTAGTTACAAAACTGAGGGTGTTTCTAGGGGTGCTAAAGGCCTACAGCTATCTGTATGTCTGGTTTTTATTGAGAAAGTTGTAGTTGGTTTTATATATATGCCTCTCATACTAAGGACAAGTTGGACTTGATAAATTATGCTTACAGTCCGAATAACAAATTTGGTTATCCAACGGGATGATGCATAAAGGTAGGTACAACTCAGTCCTTGTTATTGTTACCAAAACAATAACTTAAATAAGTGAGTGATTGAATAAATAAGTAACTAAATAAGTCAATTACTGAATGACGAAAGAACTAAATGAATGAATGATAAAAAAAAGGTTAAAAAAAAAGGACTAATCTCAAGGAAAGTGTTCATCATTTTAAGTAGTGAAATTGTCTCCGGCTATCGAAAAAAAAAAAACTGAAACTGATATCAATCTTGCTGGTAGTTACTTGTGACAGTTCTGGTAATAACCCATCCTCTTTAAATTATTTCCTCTGTTTCTTTTCAACAGTCCACCAAACCCAGGAATGGCATCTTCTGTTTTCTCATCCATGAAGTACGACGAGCAACGGCCCTTGAAGTTCCTGGCAAAGACAATACGTTTGTTCTCAAGGTAAACCATCGTTGATATTGAATTTGCTGTTTAACATGAGAGAGTAGAGTATTGGACTGCATGTTGAGTAATTACAAAGATCAGCAATTTAGTCTGTACTCCTGGACAACACATGCTATTTACTTTATTCCTGTTTACTATACATACAGTACGTGATCCGATCAAAGCCTAGCCTTAGAACTGGTAACCTTCTTGCGCTGCACCCCCACCCCCAAATTGTCCCCCTGTCCCTTTGGAATCTACCATTAATTAAGAAGCCTGACACATTTCTGAAGGGGGAATTTTCGTCTTTCGAAATCGTGCCTTGTATTACATTCTCTGTGAAAAGTTAACTTGGCCAGTTTCATCTTGTAAGTAAGAGTATAAACTGCATATATAGAAATAGGGAGGTGACTGTTGTCATGTTGCCAGTTCTTAGGCCCCCTAGGGGGTAGATTGATCAATCTACCCCCCTAGGGGGTAGATTGATTATATACCACACAGTTATGGAGGTTTTACTTTATATGTTGAATGTTTATGTATACATTCATACAGACTTTAAATTTACTCTGACAGCCTTCATGTTCTCTGTACTGTGGAGACATCTTCAAATTGCTTTGGTCTATTCTGTAGTCTTAATTTAGAAGAGCTCTGATGAACATTGCATGGTCCTGAAATTCATATAAATATGTAATTTTGGTTTTAATAAAGCTAGGTTTGCTTTAATATTTCAATGGGTTGGGGTTGCAGTAAACTATATGTGGCCTCCTGAGTATAAAAATCACCCAGATTGAAACTTTTGCTGTACTGTTACTTTTATTTTGTTGAAAAAAAACCCCCAATTCATGCACACTTTTTTATTGAAATGTGATTCCTCTAAGAGGGTGGGGGGATTACCTCTTCCTACACTTTAAGCCTCAAATAAAATGATTTTATAGTAGTTTTTAGGGGCTCAGGGAAATATGTTCAGCTTTTCAGTTGTTTGTAAATGAAAACAGACATATTAAAGGTGGCTGGAATGCAAAAGAATATAGCTCAGGGGAAAATATTGCACGCAAGCTTCAACCGGTACTTGTCGCAACAGCCAATATGGTTTCGTCGTGGGGGGGGTGGATGGGGGGAGGTAATGGGAAGTTTCTTGCTGAATGAAACACACTGTATGTTGTGGATACTTAACCAGTGATTGATAGAAATAAGAAGAGGTTACAGACATGAATTTTGTCATGTGCTATTCTCAATAATGGTTTACATGGTCAATTGGAGATCTAGATAGAAAAAGTCTCACCACGGAATCAAGTCAGAAACTTCTGAAAGTTGGACTTGGAAGGAAGAGGACAATGACCTGAAGAGTTGGGGGGGGGGGATGGGATGGGGGGGGGGGTTTGGCACAATATGCAGTAGGAAACAATGGATGTTACCAAAAATTTACTTCGCTCCCCGCTTACCTGTCTCCCCACAACCTTAGCACCTCATTCTACCGTGTCTAGTATGCCCTGGTAATCTTTTAACACTGTGCACCCTCAGTGACCGGTCACTCCCGGTCGATGACCTTCCTTCTCATTCTACCATACAAAGTGTCCTCATGCGTTTTCGTACTGGATTTTTCATCTTTCGAAAACTGCCCGATTTACTTTGGATTTGTACGCACAGGACATCCTTTTGGATTTCTATACGTGTTACCAACCTGTTACAGCCTGATAAGTATCCTTTTCTTTAGGGAAGGGAGTTTGGGGGCTGTTGTTAGTGTGCATCTCTCACCCACATGTTCGTTCTTTGTTAATGTAACGTTATTTTCTCAGGTAGTAGTTCCATCCTGTACCCTCCCACACCCCTCTAGAAGATGATGTAATCCATTAAAGAGATGACTCACTAATTTGAGGAATCCAGAAATGTTGAATACTACCAAGTTGGAATATATAAATTTCACAAAATTTCCTTGAATTTCTTGAGTAAACAACAAGAAACAAAGACACAAAAAAAGAAATGAATGAGGGTAAATTTATCTGTAGATAAAAGCGAGGAAAAGACGAGTTCGTCTCGCCACTTTATGGAACGAATTTGGAAAATGGCCAAGTAGTAATTTGATCTGCCGAGTACTGTAATTCTGAGTGCTATAATTCTGAACTCTCACAGGGGTTCAGAATAAGGTTTGATCTTATCCAGAAATTTGCAGGCCATTTACATTTCTGTAGTTTTGTTTTGTTTTTCTTTTCTTTTCGTTTCTAATGTTTTGTGAAAAGTATAACACAAAAAAAAAAAAAAAGTGACTGTTGAAAGGGTTTTCTGGTAGGTACAAATAGCGAGATGAAAATTAGTTTTTCATTAATAAAAATGAATAAAATTGACATTTTGTGCTGATAATTGTGTAAAAATTTCACATTGATCACCGAAAAAACATGTTCCACTGCAGGTCGTCCGTAAAAATACTGCGATGCCGACTTTCAAGAAAATTTTAAAATAATTTTTGATTGACAGACTTTCATAATTTTCAAAATCTCATTTTAGCCATTGGCTCAAATCATGTCCAGTTCATTGGCCAGCACATTCATTAATGATGCGTAACAGAATTTTTCAGCTTTTGCTTTGATAGTGGCATTATTTTCGTTTGGTTAGTCTTCGATGACATGCTAAGCTTTACAGACACGTGTTAAATACCACTTACGTTTTCTAAGGGCGTAACGAAGGAAAATAATGTCAAGCTTCTCTGCTTGGGTAGCTTTTCCAGGACAGTCTCGTGATTGAAGGTAATTGTCCCATGTAATCAAAATCCCCAAAGCTTTACGTTAAGATGGGGGGGAGACAGGTATTAAAGAGCCAAGGAGTACAGTGACTATACAGAAAGTAGCAAGCCTGAGTCCATAGTGAAAAGATTGGCTCTTTTCTATACTGATACTTCTAAGTTATTTTTGTGGAGGCAGCTTCATATAGATTCGCTCAATTCTTACTCCCTTAACCTGTCTCCCCGCAACCTCATCACTCTTCACCATACTGTGGCTAGCATGATCTGATAACCCTTTTAGCACTGTGCTATGACTGGTCACTGCAGGTCAGTGGCCCAGGTCCTTCTCATTCTACTGTACCACCCAAAGTGTCTGGAAGTGTATTTTTAACACGGGATCTTTTTTTCCTGTCGAAGCGCTTGAATCTATAATAACCATCCGGATATCATTTGGTACTCACCATGTCATTCCACTAGTTTTCCAACTGTTTTACTCCAGCCCCTATAAGTATCCTTTTCATTTTTGGGGGTTTTAACGGTGGATTTTGATCCCCAAGTGTCTGGTTATTTTAGCAGTTGTATACAGTGTAAGGATTGCAGGAATGTATATGCCGCTACCTTCCATCATCCTCTCAATTTCATATTCTCGGTATATATAAAGTTTTCGGATGTTACCCCTGAAAACGTAAAAGACAAGAAGAGAGTGTATGTCGTGGAATTTTTGTGCAAGAATAATGAAACCTCAAATATAAAGGAATAAAAAAGTGTCCCCTCTTTCTTAAAATTTTAACTTCATTGGCCTACCTGTCTCCTTACGTTAACCACAATATCACTCTGATACAGCCAAATTTGCTTTCAGTAGAGCTCTTTATTTCACTTCAGGTCCAGTTTTTTTTTCTACTTTGCGGATAATATTTCCCTCCTCATCTTTTCTCTTTCGTTTATCGATCGAGCTTTCATTCTATTAAATGTTTTGTTTTCCCCAGGCCGACCAGAACCATGAGTTCATCATCGAAGCATCCAGCGAGCAAGACATGAACTCGTGGTTAACACACATTCAGAATTGTAGAAGGCACAGTCTCAGTCACTCAGGCAATCAGTCACCCGTTCGCGAAGAACCGCCCGCGAATGTCTCGGGGTAAATCCAATCTTTTACTTTCTTTCCTATCGTACTTGTCTTCAATCTTCATCTAGCAAAACTGGGATATTGTGTGGGATGGGGGTGGTGGTAGGGTGGGGGAGGGGAAGGTTAAGAAGATGGGAAAATGTTTTATGTAGATAGGAGACAGGTTATTATTGTCACATGTAAATACCAGGCCTTGACAAATTTTTTTAAATCTATATACTCGCCAATTGGCGACCGAGACTAAAATTGTACTCACCAAAACGTTAAATTTACTCGCCATTTTTTCTCGCAAAGTGTTTGTGTGATATAAGCCTAGGTAGTATGGCCTAACTTAGGATATCGCGGTTTATTGTTACTGTTAGTTTACAGCAAAAACGATCTTTTTAAATTGTGCTTCGTCAAAAGTGTTTAAAACATGATATTCATGCGTTACCCCTGTTTGAGTTGTCGTTACGCATTTATTTAAGTTTGTAGTTTTTTAGTTTGGTTACACCTATTGTGCATCATTTAGTCGATTAGTATCAAATTAGTTTCGAGCTGGTGAACAGAGCTGTTCTTTAGGACCTACTTCTATCAGTGCACTTGATAATTCTACTGTGATGTGTAACATTAGGCAATAGGCCTTTGTTGATTGGCTCACAAGTTAATAGTAAGCCTATCGTATAAAGGCAGTGAGCGAATGAACCACTCGCCAAAATGTCGATCGTAATGCATTTTTGGCTCGCCAGTCGCAAATTCTAGTCGCCATTGGCGAGTTGGCGACCGTATTTGTCGAGGCCTGGTAAATACCCCAAACTAGTTAGTTTGGGGTATTTTGGCACAGAAGTAAACTTTATGGCAATGCTGTTGGTTTAGATCACATGAATCCATGGAAGGAATGGTTTCGTGAAAGTAGGTGCTCTGTAAATGCTGGATATAGGTGGGACAACTTGGATGGATCTCACATTTTGGATTTCATGTGGATTCTTTTTGTTAAAGGCATTGAAGACTCGCCCCAAACCGCGTATGGCTATCTGATAAAGTTAACTTTCTGTTGCTTGCAAGTGACGTTTTGTTCGTGTCGCTACAAAATGCAGACAGTAATGAAACGTGATACCTTGTTATCTTTAGCTGGACCTGAGATGTCCATCACTGTATCGTTTATACACTGTGCTGTGGGTATTGACCGCAGCTGTAAGTACTAACTGTACACTAGTGTCTAATTACGGACGGTAGCAAGCTGTGTGTGTATTTTCTGGGATCGATGGTGGTGTCTATTACTTCTGTTACACCTCATTCGAAACTAGGTCAGATTACCGGCATTAGACATTTCTTTTTGCGCGAGTCTTCACACCCTTAAAGTGGTTCTAGTACAGTTTTTCAGTGGCTAAATCCCAACACCAGCATGAAAAAAATGTTTCTGTAACCAACAAGGAATGTGATGGAAAGCATTAATCTTTTGAACATTTGAACTTACTTTGTTACTCGCTTACCTGTCTCCTCGCAACCTCAGCACTCTCGCTATAAAGTGGCTAGAGGGAATTGGTAACCATTATTTAACACTGTGAACACCCTATACGACCGTTCACTTCCGTTGGAAGCCCATCATCATGATACTACCCAAAGTGCCTAGTTGTGGACCTCATTATCTATTCGTTATATTTTTTACCAAAGATTGAAATATCGTGGCCTGCATTTTGAGGTCCAACTTTGTCTTAAGTTTTCTCCTTTTCCATTGCATTGTTATAGAAAAACTTATTTTGATCTGCTTTTTCTAAGCTGTTTGGGGAGAGACAATGGGAGGGGCGAGGGGGGGGGGGGGTTCACAACGTTCTCTCAATCTTAAAGGCCAAAGATGATTGTTGGGCTTGTTTCCTTTTAAACACCAGTTACCCACAATGCATGTTGGTATACAAACTAAAATTTCTAAGAATGACTCTGAGGTTAGATATGACTCACATCGTTACATCGCTTACCTGTTTCCATTCTACATATGCACTCAAATCTACCTATAGCCTACAACATGAGTCAGCAGTGTATATGAAGTCATTTGATTGGTTTAACCTCAGCACTGCATGTTTGCATTCTACAGGAAGAAAATAATGCAGTCCTCACGTTCTTGTGGACATAGCAGTGTCCGGCATTCATTTCTTAGAAAATAATTTTCAGGGTACACAAAAACTACTCAGATACTTCTAAGTTGCATAATTTGTACAGTTCTAAGCAATTATCATTTTAGCAACATGACACCACAGTTAGGTTATTCCTGGATATCCCCAACATGCAGAAAATGATAAACTCTTAAAAGAGAGAACAATGTACGATACTATTGTGTGAACCAAATCTGTTAAAGGCATTGAAGACTCGCCCCAAACAAAAAGTTAACTTTCCGTTGCTTGCAAGTGAAGTTTTTCTCTTGGCGCTACAAAATGCAGACAGTAATGAAACGTGATACCTTGTTATCTTTAGCTGGACCTGAGATGTCCATCGCTGTATCGTTTGTACACTGTGCTGTGGGTATTGACCGCAGCTGTATATACTGACTGTACACTAGTGTCTAATTACCGACGGTAGCAAGCTGTGTGTGTATTTTCTTGGATTTATGGTGGTGTCTAACACTTCTGTTATACCTCATTCGAAACTAGGTCAGATTACCGGCATTAGACGTTTCTTTTTGCGCGAGTCTTCACACCCTTTAATTATTTCATAAAAAGATTTCAAACCCGGAATTGGTTATTTGGTTTATTCATATTTGTTTACTTGCATTGCATTTCGCGATGAGATACCACATTCATTATTCTATGTTCTGTTATAATGTATCCGATATATCAGGATCTATATCAATCAATCAATCAATCAATCAAATCAGAAAAGATTTATATAGAGTCCAATTCAACAACAGTTGTTCAAAGGCACTAATAATCAACAAAGAAAGGAGTTGACTTATTTCCTTTATCACACATTTCCTGAGAGATTGTAGCTTAACATGCATTATCCTCCAGGGGTGTACATATATATATATAGAGCAAGAGAGAGATATTGAGGGGCATAGATTAAAGTAAAGTACGCCCTTGAGCTGCATGCATTATCATCCAGGGGTGTATATATATATAGAGCGAGATAGAGATATTGAGGGGCATACATTACAGTACAGTACGTCCTTGAGCTGCATGCATTTTCCTCCAGGGGTGTATATAGAGCGAGATAGAGATATTGAGGGGCATACATTACAGTACAGTACGTCCTTGAGCTGCATGCATTATCCTCCAGGGGTGTACATAGAGCGAGAGAGATCTTGAGGGGCATAGTACGTCCTTGAGCTGCATGCATTATCCTCCAGGGGTGTATATAGAGCGAGATAGAGATATTGAGGTACATACATTACAGTACAGTACGTCCTTGAGCTGCATGCATTATCCTCCAGGGGTGTATATAAGAGAGAGATATTGAGGGGCATACATTACAGTACAGTATGTCATTGAGCTTCGGTTGTTGTCAGACCGTCCTCGTTTAGATCAAAAGCCAGTCAGATTCTTTGTGCACAATGAGAAATGTTCATCAAATCATTATTTTTTATGGTGTGTAGATTATTTAAATGGTTAACTTCCCATCCCACCCCACCCCTACCGCCAACCCCTGCTACCATTCATAACCATCATAACCACCATCCTTAATACCATTCCCATCTCCATCTCTGCCACTATCCCTAATAGTATCCCTACCATACCAACCCTATCACACCATCACTACTACACCACCCTACCACATCACCCACACCATCCCAACCACACCACACCACACCATCCCTACCATACCACCTTACCACACCACACGACACCATCCCTACCATATCACCCTACCACACCACTCAACACCATCCCTACCATACCACCCTACCACACCACACGACACCATCCCTACCAAGCCACCCCTATTCATTATCATACCATCCCTACCAAACCATACCATCCCTACCGCACCGCCCCTTCCATACCACACCATCCCTACCAAGCCACACCATGCTCGCCCACCACCCATGTCTTATAACTCCATCCCCCCATCCAGCCATCCAAAATGGCAACTGAGAATCTTATCCCATTTGTCAGATACGGAAGCTGAAAAGTTCAGTGTACAGCTATAATGGAGACTGCCATTTTCTCCTTGATCAGTACATGTGCAATATTGATCGCAAAGTACATTGTAAAGGTATGCATGGCTTTGCCGACACATGGGTAAAACCTCCCAGGTTCTGATTGCGTGTTCCTCATATATTTGCCTCCTTCACATTCTTGCCGCCTCACTCTCTTGACCTTCCATGTCTAGAGCCAAATGTGGTACAACCTTTTAAAGCTGTCCCCACCCCCCCTGCCCCCTCCCCCCTGCGCCTGCTGTTTTGATCTGTTGCAGATTTACATGTATTTTCCTCATTCTATCAAACTCAGAGATAATTACAAGGAAGTTTCAGTATCTTGTGTATCTACTGTATGTTATTGGTAAATCATATGACAATTTTTTTTTTAAACTATTTTTTTGTGGTGTAGTACTAATACCAAAGTCCATTTCCTATCAGAGCACCACAATTTATCAACCTCAAGTTTCTAACTCTTTGATATGAGATAAATATAACTAGTGTATAAATATAAGTATAGCTAAATATTGTTCATATCAGTTTTCCTATCAGAGAGCTCACCTCTTACTTTAATTACGACATTTACCCATCCATCCGCTAGTACAGTACTTCATGTTCAGGTTCAGTAAAAAAAAAAACATGAATTATGTTTACAATGTT